>LUCG01244226.1:0-27736 GCA_001633085.1 Carthamus tinctorius
CTCGTATTCTCTTAAATTGATGTCATTCTCGTTTGAACCCACCCCTATATATATATATATATTCCATGCAGAAATTAAATAGATCAGAATTTTGTTGGGGAGTAAAATATGACAGCCCACTCATAAATTGAGCTGAAATGTTAAGAAAATCATGCACGCTAACATATCCTCTACTTAATTCTTGATAAATCCCAATATCCACAGCGAGGTCACAAAACCATTATTGTCTGGACAACTATTGTGAAAACCATTAGTAGAGATAAAGCTTCAAAAATAGGTCTAAAGAGCCAAACAATATGGGCCACAATCTTGATGCCTTCAGAGCTCAATTTGCGCCAAATAACTTTGATACCAACTCCATAAACCTGGAATGTTAAACTGAGTGGCATACCCGACAACAAAACAATCTAGCAGGATCCCATAATAGTTTCAGAACAGCCTCCAGAACTTTTAGTTTAGTTACTCCAGATGACAGTATCCTAATTTCGTAACCTGAAGCTCCATACATGCAAAATATTTTACATCCTAATTGATTGCAGCCATGCTAGATGTCATTGACATGGTCCCGGATGTGGCACCATAGGCAACTGACACATTCCAAAAGTCTCAACATATGCTAGTAACATTGCTCCAAACTGAATCGAAGTGTAATAACATGTCACCATACTAGGGTCCAAAAAGGTGCATGTGCTCTACTAGACAACAGTGCACTCTAATATGATCTCAAAGGACAGTTACAAAAGTATAAGCTTAATATCTAGCTGGCAAAGCCACACTTGTAAACGATTTTCTGAAGATATTCCTGTAGTTGCCATTGTTCAAAATCAAAAATCTATTTCAGGGTTCAATTATTCCAATGACAGATCCCAAATATCAAGTATCATTTTGGCTACTTGATAGGTATTTAAAAAACTATATCTTACATGACCCGTGTTATTTAATTAAATTAATAGCTTTGCAAATAAAATGCATCAATGTACAAGAACAGAACATATGTTCTTATAAGACAATTAAACCACAATCAAGCAATCCTATAATATGAACCCCAAAACTTACAATTACATTCCTTATCTTAACCCGCAAAAATGCACAAAAGTGTGTCCTATATATGACCCTGATTTAGAATAATAACTAACACTTGATGAACTTCCCAAAAGTTTGGAGTATGCAGCAAACTTGATAGAAGATGCAGAACTTATAATTTCTAAACTCTAAGTGAAAGTCAAAGATGCTGTCAAACAGAGAGGATTCAGCAACACATGGAATTTAAATCAACGTCAACCAGAAAAGTTTAAGAGGCAAAATTTAAAATTTCAGAGAGTGTAAAACCTTTCTATAAGTCAAGTTTTTATCAAACAAGTGAAACTGCAAGTTTCCGAAATCAGAATAGATTTTGTTGGTGGAATAACTTGGAGATCATAATTGCCATCAGAGGAGCAAATTTAGGAGAACCTATCACACTAAAAGTCTAGAGAACTAGCTGGAGATTCCAGTGAACCAAGTACCAAACGGAACAGACCAACTACATTTTCAAAAACCAGAAAATGACTCCTCCCCCAAAGTAGAGCATGCTTAGAGAAGTTGTTTATACTTTGATAAAGTTGGAAATAATATATAGTCAACATCCAAAGGATTCCATGAAGGTAAATTTTGATGGTTCCAACAAGGTACAAGTTCTGCAAAAGAAACGAAAAGAATTAAAAATAGATTTCAGTGCAGGGTTTGGGATTTGATGAAGCTGAGAAATTTCAACGCCTTCATTTTTTGTTGATGACGTTGATGTTGGGTTTCCAGGCATCCTAACAGCATTACCTACAATTATCTCCAAGGGTGTGGTTTCCGCAATTAGCACCCCGACGATGATGTTACCAATCATGGAGCAAAACATCCATATAGAGCTGGATGAGGAAAACAAACTTAGAGGAGTCTATTTGTGATCATGAGATACAGCATTTAGAGTTTGGAGAAGAACAAGATTCTTTTCCCAGTCCTAACCAAATAAGAGTTCGAGGGGAGTCCCAGAGTTTTTACTAGGACTCTTTGGTGCACGAAGCTCCTCTCTGAGGGGTCTATGTACAAGGGTGCTCCCATAGTTGTCACAGCAGCATGGCAGTAGCAACCACCAAGACAACATGATCAAGTTTTTTCAGTAAACGATAAACTTAATGGGAACATTTTAAAATTCACAAGACATGACGCATGAACTGTAACACCACCACCTAGAGTTTAAAAATCAAAACAGCTGCATATGAACTATTAGGCTTCGGCACAGAAAGTATTTGTTGCCATAACAAAAAAAGCTAAAAAATCGAAGGAACACTGTATTAATAACTCATACATCATACATGAAAACTTGCCTATTGCTTCTGATTACATAATTTGAGCTTCTAGAATAGCAAATAGACAACTGTATTAACCAAACAATAGTACTCTGCCCAATACCCATGAAAAAAACAAAAGAACACAAAAGAAAAAATGAAAGAACTATACTTCCACTGCTCAAACATTTATAGAAGTAGAAAGAGATGGACTTCATTCCCTTATTGATGTGACACCGATACCTAATCTAGTGACAAAGAAGTGAGGATCTGCGCTTTCTGGGAGAAACAGATCTAGAAAATTAGCCCCCAAAAGTAGAATATTTGAAAGCAATGGTTAAGTAGCATTCAAGAAAAAATACGACTAATGGATATGTATCCTAGTAGTTAAGAGCACAAAAAATGGCAGTTGAGACTAAAAGACAAGACTGGGTCACATTAGCTGAAGTAGTGGTGAAAGAGGTGGCCATTAAGATACGCCACTTCAAGTAGGCCAAGACACTATTCTAAAAGGAATTTTTAGGACAGTGTCAATTACAAAGAAGCTGCTGATAGAAAGTTTTCAACAATCATATGCTAGAGAGCTACTGATACAAGACATTTACAAAGAACTCCTGGTCATGGTTACGGTAATTAGAATCAAGGAAAACGAATTTAGAATCTTGCAATAGCTTATGATTTTGCTCCAAGAATATCAAAAACCAGATAGATCATAGCCTCCCTAGAAGGGGGATTGAATGTATTCATAAACTATAATGTAATGTCATCACAGTCTTTAGACGATATTTACAAAACATGTGATGTTCAAAAAAGACTGCTAAGCACAAAGAAAAGAGATGAATTACCCTATAAATAAGCAATCCACATACGTACATTTAATGATGAAATGGTTGAAACGAAGACTTTGGTCATCAAAAAGGGAGAGCAAATAGAATGTGAAGACGGACTGCAATACGCATTTTAGGAAGTGCAATAATTCATCATCAAACTGAAGACACCTTATGGAATGTGGAGGTGAATGCGCCTATTAAAAATTGAACAACTACGATAGATGCCACCAAATCTTCCATGGTTGTAAATGGAAGACATTACATGGATATAAACTAGCCCACTAAAAAGCTAAAAAACAACTAACTTTAAGTTTATACGTCAGAGCTAGTTAGCAAAGAGAAGTAACGAAGCAGTAAAAGATCGCTAGAAGCAGAACATGGGAGTTGGACAAGGAACTAGAAACAAAACTAAAGAAAACGGATTAACACAAGTTAAATAACATTAGAAAAACAAAATCATGGTAAATCTATTAACATTGACATGGGGGAAGCAATAAAAGATACTTGGTTGGGTAGAATATAATGTAGAAGTTTACTTTAGATAACAGTGAAAAGACGGACGTTGTACATGTCTAATGGCTTGACGGGTAGTTGTGGTTGTTATAGGCTTGTAGCATACAATCTCAATTTGTTATGCCTCTGATTGTAGCCTAGTTAAACTATTTTGTACTTCCATTTAAGAGCCATTAAGCACATGCTAATATGACAATTTGGTAGTCAAATTAGATCAACCAAATATCTACACTCTTATTGCTCACGAATGAAAATAAAACACCACTCTGTGTAATTAAGTACTCTCCCTAATAACATAACAATTAGTTCATAGACCCTCAGAAAAGATTGGTTATTCTAATACTCAACATGTAATGTAGATACATATACATTAGAACTTAGGATAAATAAAGAAGTTAGCCTTAGAAAAAGGTAGACTGTATGCCTAATGATTACATTATCCGAATAGAAGGAAAAAAGATGGCACCAAAGAGAAAGAAGAAAGGAAAATCAGAGAATGTCACATTGATGGACACACATGACACATACATAGTCATCACTTTCCGAAAGAAAAGCGGAAAGCAAAGAATACTTAACATGAGAAACATCTTTTTTTCATTTTTTAAGCATTAGACTTGCTATTAGAAGATAACATATATTATGATTCCTTAATAAACTAATACCTTCTCACCTTCCAAGTCCAAAATACTGATTCCAAGCACAACACCTAACAAGTTTCAGCCAACATTGTCATATCAATTTATGGCATTGGCATGTACGACAAACCTTTCAAAAGGGCATCTAAACAGAAGGAAAAGGCAAAGTTCCACTCTTGAATAGAAACAAAACATTATGAAAACCTAATGCTATATGAAGTTGGCAAATCGATCCCACTGCATTTGATGATGTCCACACTTAAGAACTTCTCTGTTTCTCCATATCTTTTAGCATTCCACGTCATTTTTCAGACAAATATTGGCAAGAGCCTTTCGCAAACTGGCCCCTATCGTTACTAAAATAACATTTAACCTCGGGACTACTAACTTACCATAAAATTACACCAGATTGGCTTCTTCAACCACATCAAAAATTTCATACGAGCAAATAGTCCTAAACATGCCAATTGTGATAGTTTTTACCCACAAACCTCAAACATTCTGGGTGAAGAGCAATTAGCCAACAAAGCAACCCACTGAACTACCTTATGCAAGCCCACAATGTACTCAGTTCATTCCAAATTAGAGTAAACTTTCCTAAATACGTCGTCTCCAGATACAAAAAGAAATTGACAAAGTACACTGAGCACTAGAGGTCCACTTTGCCTAAATAAACAAAAACAAAAATTTATGGAGAGTAGCAATGAATACGAGTCCTATTTGGTACCAATTGCAAGTAATTCACTCGCATTTACATGCATCCTTGGTTGAGAAGTGGACTATTAAGCTGAGTGAGCAATCTCAGTTTACCTCTAAAGCCTACATTTTAGTGTTCCGATTAAAGTAAACAAACAAAACTCCATGCAATCAGAAAACTACTCCATGTCAATTAATCAAAACAAATTCCAACAAAACAACACATTCTCAATTCCAATCCATATCCATATCCATATCCAAACCAGTCCACAAAACAACCAGTAAAGCACACAGAAGAAGAAGAAGAAAGTAAAAGAAAAAAAAAATTCACCTTGGGATCATCCGCTTTCTTCTCCAAGATCTGATTCAACACCTTGAGGCAATCGGCGTACTTCCCCAACTGAAAAAGCACATACGCCTCCTTCGCCAGCGTCTGAGTGACGGAAATCAAGTCAGCGTCGGGCGATGACGATGCGTCCCCCCTACTACTGCTGTTGTTGTTGTTGTTCGCCAGAGCCACTGATGACGACGAGTCCATTCCACCAAACCGCAACCAAACAGATCGAACAATTTACAAACAAAATCGGAGAAATCCAAAAAAAAAAAAACCCTAACCTATCCTTCTTTTTCCTTATTAATAATCCTTCCTCCAAACAATCAATCACATATGCATCACGAAGAACAACAAATCGGTTCAAAAACCTAGAATTTTCCAACACCTGAATCTGTATATAAAAATGAGAGTGAGACTGATTTTCGGGGGAGATAGAGAGAGAATCTAGAGAGGGAAAAGAGAGAGGGTTCGTATTGCTGCTGGCTATCGACTATGGAGTCTGAGATGAGCGATTCCGGTCCGAGTTATGCTAGGGTCACAGACACCAAACCTTGGCTTATCTCACAGACCGTTGATCTCACAGACTGTGAGTTGATCCAACGGTGGATGGGGTGTGTGTTTGTCACCGGAGGTCAGTTGTGTTAAATTGGCACTCTCTCTACTGTTTATTTCTTTTTTAGTTTTTAGGGGGAATAATATAAATAATTTAATTCTATCATAGTTTTGGATTTTTGATATTAAATAACTTGAATTTCAATTAGGAGTAACGTTGAGAAGTGCTAAAAAAAAATGAGAAGTAGAGAAGTAATCTCCATCACTCATTCGGTACGGTGGACGCGATCATGGAGGATTGACGCGATTCATGGGAGGGTGAAGATTATTAAAGGAAGGGACCCGNCTACTTCTCATATTTTTAGCACTTCTCGTTTGAACCTAATACTTTCAATTAGTGTTATAAAAGGTTTAAGAATGAATTATTAGAGGCGGGTTCATACGATAACGTTAACTTTTTACGAGAACACGAGGAGTTTTTTTATGTACAAAATCATATGTGATTCACATAAAAAAAAAATTCACGTACAAAAATCACATACAAAATCGTATATGATTCGCGTACAAAATCACATATGATTCACAACACTTACATGCAACTTAAGTTGCGAAAATTTAGTTTTTTCTCTTTAGTGGTGAATCATATATGGTTTTGTACATAAAAAAAGTTTCTCATATTCTCGTAAAAAGTTATCGTTCTCATTTGAACCTCTTTCTAAATTATTAAGCATTAAATTTGGTAATTTTTTTTATAAATATCTAAAATTGCAAATAATTATGATTATCTAAAAAAATTTAAATTTTATGAAACTAACTTATAAAATACTTGATAACTAATATTATGTTATTATCTTTATCTATTGAGAAAATTTCTTCTTTATCATAAAAATATTTTAATTATCTTTATTTTTGAAAAATATTTCATTACTATTCACACAAAAAGATCATAACTAAAATTATACATTAAAAGCATGTATTATATATAACGTGATATATTTTAATTTTAATGTTCCGTTTATTATTTGTATTTGTCAATTTTATAATATGATTTTGTGTGATTTAAAAAAAATGGTGTTTTTATAAGTTACTTTAAATTAATTTGCTTTAGGTTTAACTTTTAATAGTGATTTAATTTAATTAAAGTTTGATAAAGTAAAGTTTTTATAGCATAATTGTTAAATATTTATTTAAAGCTTAATGATCATTATAATTATATTTAAAATTTTTATCATATTTCAATGTTAATTTTGAATTTTTGATAACAAATTATTTCACTACAATCATATAAACATATAGTCATCTAATAATTGACATCAAATTATTTGTTTCCTGAAACTTCTAACAATCAAAGATTAAATAACCTTAGAACTTCAAACCAAAACTACAAACCTTGATTTAATTTTAAGCATAAAAATTAACTTATATTTCTTTTGTTTCACAAATAATTACCATACTACCCTTGAAGCACATCCAAAAATTAGCTTCCAACGCAATTTGAGTACTCATTATTTACATATTTACAATATTTGTCCTCTTAAGTTACCGAAAAACCGATACAATCAAGGCTTGCGAACAATACAACCCGTTAAAAACAACACTTCTCGACACCTAACGGATCCCCTCAACTCTTAACCGTTAATATCGAGTTTAAAACCATTCACCATCTCTTTTCAACATCTCCAACATAAATCTCTTCTTGTGACTCGGTTTCGGTCCCTTGAGAAAAGTCAACGCTCGTGTACGTCCGAACCCCGGGCCCATGTCCTTCGCAATCCTTCGACCTGCCTTGTTGGGCTCGTCTCACTTCCTTTTGTCGCTCGGTTAACTCCAACTTTCTCCTCTTTGATCCTGAGTCTTTCACACGATCATCCACGAGCTCGACTCTTTTCACACACCGGTTTAGAGTTGTGGTGATCTTTGCAGCATCTGGTTTAGAGTGACTTTTTCTGCAGAGGTTTATTTTGCTGTTTCTGAAGAGTTTGTCTAAAACAGGAAGTAGGTTTCGAGGGTAGTCTAGCTTCGTCTGTTGACCATATGTCGAATTCCAAAACGCAATGGTTGGGTCGGAGATTGAAGAGTTTGGGTGATCGAGAGTTGATTCGAGTAGGGTTGCTTGGAGTTTAAGGAAGGTCGAGTTGAAGTTTATGAGTGGCTGATTAACCCGCAAGCGTTTCAGGGTGGTGATCCAAAATTTGATTGTGTTCTTCTCGTGTTGTAGCTCCAAGTCCAATAGCCATTGAAGCAATGGAGTTGAGAAAATCTGGATAACGAAAGAAAAATAAACGTAAATGGTGGGTCGTTTATCCATCCAAACATGCATGCGTGCCCACACAAGACACTGGGAACCAACTATTCTATGTATTAGCGTCAAGGTTCTAAATGGCTTGAGGTGTGGCATAATGGCAAGGTCAAAAATATTAAGAAGATGAGTCGAGAATATTAAACAATTTAAATTAAGTTATATACTTACAACTAAAAAATAAGACACTTAAAACGCAAAAAATCAAAGATTGCGTTACAAAAACCGTGCATTGGACCATGGCATGCCACATGCTTAACATGGCGTCAAACACAAGCTTCGAGCCATGGTGGCTGTCACTGCGAGCTTTTTAGAACAATGATCATTCATGACGAATAACCATGAATTATTAGGAATATCAGGTGTTTTCTTTATTCATGATATTATGCATTTTTAACATGAATGTTATATTGTATTTTTGGAATAATTTGAATCAAGAATCTCTATAACGAGATATTTATCATGAATAATGCATGAATAGTTGGTTTGCTGGTTTTCATAATAATTAATGTTTCCCATTTGAACCCTCTTCTATACATACATGCATGTGTATACATACATAATGGTTAAAATTGTGAGGGAGAAATACGAACCTCAAAAAAGGGAATGGTATCCTCGTCAAAGTGAAAAGATTCCACGAAGCATTCCAATGTGGAAAAGACCCTGAAACAATAAAGTTCTATTCTTTTATACCATTATTAAGCCCATATAAACATCCACCCACAAAATGAAATTGTTAGACAACAAAGGGATGTAAATCTTTTAACCCACCTGGAGGTTGTATCAAGAATCTGCCGATTTGCTTTTGCCTCCACATATGATACATTTAAAAACCTACAAAAATCAATAGCATCCACTTAACAAACACAAAAAAGAGGAATGGTGAATCCAAATCAATAGCATCAATTTATTTGTAATGATGATAATGGGCATTTAGGTAACATGAAAGCTTTCTAAAGGTGTTGCAATATTTATGGAATTAAAGGGTCATTGCCTAGTATCCGAGTTACCAGTAGATCCTAACCTCCCTGAAGGTCAAGGGTTCAAGCCTCACCAAGGTGGGCAGACTTTGTGAGTTTTGCCGTGTATAAATATGAAATATCATATACTTCAAAAATAGATTCTACTGACCTGGCAGCACACTGCAGGCTTGTTTTGGTGCGACTAAATCTCATCCGATCACTGTCATCGTTATTTCTTTGACACGGCTCTGATGACTTAAGAATATGTTCAAGGACACGTGTTATGGCATCTCCACACAAGAGAAGAAAATCATACCCATGAGTCTTTTCTGCAGGATCAGCCTCAGAATAGCCTTCAAGAAACCGATCAAAAACTGGAAACAAATTTATACAGCACTGGGAAGACAGGCACCCATAACCCCGATGGACAGCTCCGTAAAGCGACTTCCATGGCTCGATAATTTGTACAACATCAACCTTCTTTTGCGATAACGAGGAAAATACGACAAAAGGGTAAGCCAAGAAATTACAAATAAGGAGATACCAAGTATCATCAGGCTCTGATTTGCATGACACTAGATCTTTGTTACCATCTACGTAATCCTTCAGGCAGTTTGCTACAACAATCCAGAAATCCGAGCAGTTTGGTGTCAAGTATTTGTACAACGAACATGTGAACGTGTGGAAAGTATCATAAGGATCATATGACATCAGCAACAAACTCACGTAGGCAGACAGTTTCTGTGCATCAGACCCATCTCCAGGTGCATCAGAAGTTGAATTAACAACGGTATGAAAGTAGAGTACTATTAGATACCCAACTGGTGAAACCATGTTCCCATTTTCCTCGGAGCAAACCGCCATCATTTTCGTGTTTTTAAGTTCGTTTACTTGATTCATGGTTTTAGTGTACTTGGCATCAAGTGTCAACTTGTATAGAGGGGACCCCAATATTGATTGTTCCAATTCACCGGTAGCTATCTCTATAAACTGGAGAAAAGTTTGACTGGTAACACTTCCAGATATCTTCTCTAGACACATAATGACGGTATTGATGCATGACATAACCTCACTAAAAGGAACACTCGAGCTCGAGAGATTACGCTGGACTCCTTTCAATGAAGAACGAAAAAGTTTTAACGCAGCATCATACGCTACTTCCCCATGACTGATGAAAACGTGAACCACATTTACGAAAAAGTCAAACTGGCCTAAATTCCAAGGCGTCCATTTAATTGGGTGATGCTTCCACGAACAGTTTGCAGGTGCAGGATGTGAAGTAGTTGGGATTTTCGCCAACTGTTCATCATCTGATCCCTTGTTTTCATCTACTCTTGTTGCTAATGCATAACTATCGATCAGATCCAAGCAGAAATTCCAAGACCAGATGTTCCTACTAACAGGTCCAACTCGAAAGACCACTTCAAGTATTGGCTCTAGAACGGTTTTGATAAGTGAAGGGTGATTAACGGAGGTATCAAGTTTGTAGAGCAAATAATTCCAAGTATTCAGGCAGGATAAGTGAACAGA
The DNA here is from genome assembly GCA_001633085.1 of Carthamus tinctorius. Lineage (NCBI taxonomy): Eukaryota > Viridiplantae > Streptophyta > Magnoliopsida > Asterales > Asteraceae > Carthamus > Carthamus tinctorius. The sequence goes on from LUCG01244226.1 coordinate 10,670, forward strand.
TAAATCACATTTGCTTGACATGATCCCTATTAGGGGTGTCATTATGAGTTTAGTGCTCTTGGTTAATCCATTGGCTTCAAAGACACCATTGTCTCCATATGTTTGCTCTTGCCTACTGCAATTATGCGCAACAACTTTTGCTGTAGATTCTTGTGTTGGCACAACGATCAAAGCATCAATTAAAGCTTCCCACGCAATCTGCAAATTTGAAAGAGATAACCTTGAGAGCCAGCTCAACCAGAAAATAAATACTAAGGCACTAGCGATTTTCCTAGTTGCTATCTTCAGAGCCCCATTGGATTATTAGAGGTGAGCGCAAGCTTGCGTGGACCCCCATAATTATCAAAAAGATTTGAAAGAGAAACTACTTGGTGTTATTGAATGCTTATGCGGCATGGAAATTGTTAAAGGTAATTTAATTTAGCTTCTACAATGTCATTTTAAATTTGAACAAGTAGATTCTGGTACAGGACGAAAATAGAGTACCTGTGAAGCAATCTTGACTTGTGGGTCACTGTCAGGAAACGTCTGCTCAGGAATTTTTAGAAGCTGATTGATTAAGTGCCTATTTTTCGTGGCATACGGTCCTATCAAGCGAGTAAACCATCCCCATGCTTGCATGGCTTGAATCTTCATGCCTTGATTTAACAGCCCCTCCAGTGCAGGAAGTAGTTTTCTCTTAACGTCTACAATAACTGCCTGTTCAGACGATATAATTTGATTGTTTATGAAACCAAAGACTGTTATATGTTCTCATATTTAATAACTCCTACTTTCATGAAATCTGCATCAGGACATGGCGCTAAAACCAACATTCATAGATAAATAATCACAGTTGGATGACTTTATTGTGGTGCATAATGTATAGGCTCTGTTACTTTTCAAAGTCATCCCATTAAGCAAATTCAGCAAGAGGCCAAAGGCTCAGCCTTCCAGAATCAAACCTAGTCAAAACCCTAACGCAATAAGCTATCTCTATTACACAACCCTTTAAACCTAAAAATGCCATTAGTTGTTTTACAACTATTCCAGCAATGAAATCTGCATGTCATGTGCCTAAGATTAAAAAAAATCATCCTCTAAGGATCCATGAGAGGTCATTTTTCCATCTGATTATAAGTACACTTCACATAAGTCTTAGATGTCATACGACCTATAATTAAAGGGCACATTCTCTTTCAGTACTGAAAGAAATTATCATTTGTCATATGATTAGGGGTGTACACGAGCCAATCCGAGTCGAGTAGCAAATTATTCAAGCTCAGCTTGAAAAAGTAATCTTAGGCTCGAGCTCGATTAGCTTTTTTAGATTCGGGCTCGAGCTCAAAAAAATTTCAATTTTGAGCTCGGATACTTTTTCAATAATGAGCTCGAACTCGAAATCGATTAATTCGTTTATTTTCCCAAGATCGATTTTTTTATCATATACATGTTAAACATGCATATATGTTTGGCTCAAAAAAATGTACGTTTGAATGACTCGACTCGCAAAGTTTAATCGAGCTTTTGAACGAGTCGAGTCGAACATTGGTGTTATGAACTCGATTGGCTAAGCGAGCTTTATTTTGTGTTCGAGATCGACTGGAGCTCGATAATTATTAAGCTCGAGCTCGAGTAGCTCGTTAAAAGCTCAACTCGTTTACGCCCCTAAATATGATAGGCAATAAAAGTATAGCCGATATAGTAATTGTTTATATACCTTGGAGAGAGCTTTTGGTGGGGGACATATTGTAGATTTAAGTTTCAGTAAACATCTTTCTGACATATCTTTCTCCCTTTTATCTGCACTAATGAGTCTTCTGTATATGGGAGGAGCCCATAAGTTCGATGTCTCTCTCATTTTATCAGGCAATTGAGTAACCAACTTCATCACAGCCTACACCAGTAGCATGAGTAAATAACAAAAAAAAGACCATGAATGGGTTCATAATATTTCAAAGAAGAGTATTGATGGTTATTTTCCACAGAATTTTACATAAAAGACTAATAAAAAATTAATCTAAAATAAAGTGACACTATTGTACAACCAAACCAATGGTGACAAAATAATTTATTATGCTCACCTCGGCTAGTCAACAAACAAAAAGATTCACCTAACACCAAAGCCATGATTAATTTCATTCATTTAACAAAACAGAAGAAGGTACGAGTACATATACATGCACATCCATTTGTTTAAGAGACTCGGTTATTACGAATTAGATCAAATGCCACCAGTTAAGCTTTCTAAAATTTGTGACTGCACATATGCATGAGCAGAGTAACCCCTCCAATTGTACCAAAGGGGTACCCAGTTACTGGTAGAGCCAGTCTCCCACAAGAACTAAGATTCAGAGCTAACCAAATGGTGAAAAGTGTGTGTGAGTATTTGTGGTTTATAAATAATATATACTTTCAAACGAAAAAGAGTTCCAATTGTGATGTGATCAAGTTGATGAGACTGAACTTTAATCAACAATCACTCGTCTGATCTAAAAGTAGTTGGGTTAGACAAAAATGTAATTATCATATTACAGCCTAAACATTGACCACATTGTCATACCTGCATGGCCTCAAAAGTTGTTGATAGAGATCCAGTAGGATTGTCAAGGGCATGAACTATTGCCCTCACCAAAGAGTCAACATGAGCATTTAAGAACAATGCACTGAATTGTTGAACAGATATGCACCATACTCCTAAATTACAAACAGACTGCAATGGAACTTCACAAGTCAGTACCATTTAACATGTGTTTGCAAGTAAATGATCTCAAGCTAAATGCAATTTCAACCTTAATTCGAGTGCCCAAAATGACCTTCTGCAAAGAACTTAGAACCATATCAGCATCATCTCCTGCCATACCCACAAAACATAATCCTCAGTTCACATTCATGTGCAGTAACTTCATAGTGGGTCAAGTTGACATCATTAGCCTCATCATCATCTTTTAGAGTCTTTTTTACCATTAAAACTTAAACCTATACGCCTACTCTGTTGAATTTCAAGAACCAACATAAAATATCACTGTTTCTTATTTCCTCTGGACTCAATTTCTATGTGCTCGCAACGAGTTGTATACCTTTGTTTCAATGAAATTTATGGATTAAATTAAAGGAATATTTTTAAATATTGGCCGTATTTTATGAAGGCAATCTCCAGAATGGTATGAGGATTTCCAATACACTTCCTTACTGGAAAGAAATGAAGTACAGAAGTAGGGACATCAAGTGGTTGATATTATCCATCCGGGGCCAGAACTTTGTAGAAACTACACGTAATAACGAACTTGCAGATTCACATTGGACATATCATATAGAATTTTTCGTTCTTATGATACTATATAGTATATGCATACAGGATGTATTCAGGCCAATATTTTTTTGTTTTTAAGAACCAAAATATTTGTGCCAAAATAACAGCAAAAACGGATCTTGTTCTATCCTTGATCAGAGATTTCTCTATGAATTCATGATGCTGTGATGTGGTTATGTAAAGCAAACTGTATGTATGGTGATGGTCTTCAAACTAGCAATCAGAGTTCCTAATTTTATATGAAATAAACTGTTCAAAAAGGCAAAATAGTCGAATCGAACATAACAGGCTGTGTTTGGCAAAAATAAGCTAGCTTATAAGCTAGTCCATCCAAACATGTACCATAAGCTAGCTTTTTGAAAAGCTGGTTAAAGTAGCTTTTCAGGAGCATTTTGTAGCTTTTTTCCAATTATACCCTTATTAATATTAATTATTATACCCAAATATGCCGTTTTTGATCATTTTACATACTCATAAGCTAGTTTTTGCCAAACATAATTTATTTATAAGCTAGCTTATCAGCTACTAACTAGCTTATTAGTCAACAGCTAGTTTGCCAAACACAGCCACAGTCTACCAACCTGAAATACCGGCAACAATGGATGGATGGTAAATCATGAACCCCATACACTTCAAAGCCTGTGCACCACTGCAATTAGACGAATCCATCCACACAAACCACATTACGAGTGCCAGTTAGTAAGAAATCAAGCTTATTGGAAGCTTAAATACAACAATCAATCATAATCAAAAGAAAAAAACTTACATTTCCTCATCATCATCTGTAATATCGTTCGCCATAGACAATAAAAGAACATGAGACGAATCAGCCAGCGAATTAAGGAGGGAAAGATCAGTAGTCGAGTGTTCTTCGAGTTGCAATAACGTCGAGTAAGCGGATGATTTGTCGGATTTTGAGGTGATACCGGCACAAGATGAGAAAAAGGTTATCACTTGATCGAGTTGGTTCGCTAAATCCCCCATTGTTGATCCCTAAAATTTGGAGAAATTTCAAGGGTTTCGATGGTTTGTGGAGATGAACCCTAGTTTTGGAGTTTGGAGGGTTTTTGTTAGTTCTTGGCGCCATAAATAAAATTTCACGTAACAACCCTTAATCTTTTGATGGATTGTCGTTTCAATACCAAAAGTTTAAATATTAAAGAGGAATGGAATAAGTAACAAGCATTTAGGGGTATGCGGATTAGCAACTTAACAGTCTTAACGTGACTCGGATCTTATTCGGTCAGCTATATGTAACTGTTTGGTGGTGGTTTAATGCTATAAAAAGTGAGTTGTTTAGTAACCTTCTAGGGAGGAGCTCTATGCAGAACGTCAATTCTTTTCAAATATGTCCCTCCCAAAGAAAAACATTATCGTTATGTTAAAGAAAAAACTCTTATAAACAAAAACTTTTCAATCTATATAGACAGATTAATACATATAGATTAGCCTAATCTATATAGGATTTAAAGAAAACCAACCAAACAACCCCCTACTTAACTTCTAATTTAGTCACTTGACTTCAAAAGTTATTGTTTAAATCATCTAAGCGTCGGGCGGCGGTAAAAACGTTCATACTTTCGAAACTTGTTAAAAGATATTCAACTTGCAAAACCATAATTAGACTGGACCATTTGATCTATAGGGTTGGGTTCAATGAGAAGTGCAAATTTTGGTGAGAAGTGGTTATCAATAATTGAACGAGAAATGGGTGAATATAGATTGAGATGTACTGAAATAAGATGTATCGGATCAATTCTCTTTTAAGCCGTAATTCATGGGAGGGTATTTGATTAAAAGTGATCAACAACTTAAAAGCACTTCTCATACTTCTCATAAAAATGACACTTCTCAGTTCTTACATGATCTCATCCCTCAGTCTATAAGCGTTACATTTTGTTTAGCTTATAATAACTTTGATATAGTGGTTTTAGTAATGATTTTTAAAACCTTATCCAAATTATAGAATTTTAAATATTTATCATATCATTATTTATTTAGAATATCTCTGGTTTGTCTTATTGTTGTATAAGCTAACACTAGTTACTTGTACTTTGGCTTTAGGCACAATACATTTTTCTTTTAATAAATGTAACATGTAGTCTTGTTGAGGAACATTGAACAAAAGTCTTGGTTCTCTCTTAAATCAACAGAATCGCAATATGGTATCAGAGTCTTAAGACTGTAGACTCTTGTTTCTCCTTCTTGTCATCATCATCTCATTACGCATTCATCTACCTCAGCCAAGAACTTGTGTTCACCCATGAAAATTGATCAACCCGTAATTTGGTAAAGATTTTCAAAAATCAAGGTATGGATATCCGACCCAAACAACCCAATATCTGAACCACCAAAATCCGCGGGTTTGTTCACTTCTCGGGCGGATTTCGGGGTAATCTTTTCCCACTCGATATCCAATTGGGTTTTAGGTCCCCACCTGACCCTTTCCTATCTGATGCACAAGCCTAGTTACGACACCTCTTACGTGATTTTGGAGTTCAATGTGGCTATGTTTTTGTGACAATACCTCAAACATCTAATACTACGTTTCATGAGTGAACCAAACATATAGAGGTTGATTTATCACTTTATTCATGAAAAGTTCGTTAATAATAACATGAAATTACCACCTAAGAACTCAATATCAATTAAAAGGCATGTTTACCAAGACTATAAGACAATACAAACTTTCACCTTTAATGACAAATTAAGGTGGCTCTCAAGGATATCTTCTCAAGCTCATGTTAAGGGGTAGTTTTAGATATGTATCATGTCATTATCTATTTACAATATATATATATATATATATAGTTTATCTTAATGTTATCTATACTTAGGCCATGCGTACGGCGGGGCTGGGTTCAGCTGGTTCGGCGGGTTCCGCTACGCGACCGGCGGGTTTGGCGGGTTCGAGAGGCTAGAGGGTTGCCTACACCGCTCACAGCGGCTTGTGTTTGTGTGTGTGGTGTGTGTGAGGGGTGTGTTTAATTAAATGAGAGGGTTGGATACTAATCAGAGAGGGTTTCAGAGGATTAATGGAAGGGTTGGAGAAAAGCTGATCTGGCAATAGGGTTGGAAGGGTTGAGAGGATTGGATAGGCATGGCCTCAGCGTTAGATAGTTAGCACTTTGACTTTAGGCACAATCCTTTTCTCTCTCCATACATGTAATAGTTAGTCTTGTTGAGAACATTTAATAAAAGTTTTGGTTCTCACTCATAGAATTACAATTTAAATAAAAAATGAAAGCATGTTGATATTTATTATAATTTGTCCAATAATCTGTCTACAATATAGTATTCATTCTTTTTTTGATTAATACAAAGCGTTTTTTAGATGGTATCATGTTATTTGAATCATATAGCATCTATATATAACAAATTATATTCGCACAAAATTCTCACTATTGCTAAGACTTAAACCCTTAACCCCTTAACCACGAAGAAGAAGTTACCATGTGTCGATGGGCCAATGATGCTTTGGCAATATTATGTTGTTTTGGTTCAGAAAAGAGCTTCAAACCGATAGATTTTGAGGCGTTGAATCAAATAAAAAATGTTTGAACAAGATGGTTTTTAAATATGCCATTTAAATTAGGGTAGCGTCAAGGATAAAGGCCAGCCCCGTTCGTCTTTGTACTAATTTCAGATAAGATTTCCAACATGATTCAGGAGAGGGTCCCTTGATATATATTTTCCGTCAACAATATTGCTAAGACAAATAACGTTGACCAACAGAAAGATAAATATTAGGTTGAAATGATAGAAGGCGTCATTAGAAACAAAAGGTTTACGGTGCGTTTCTTTATGAAAAAATTTCAGTTTTCCAAAGAAAATTGAAATTTAGAAAACGTGTTTGGTTAATTGGTTCATTCATTTTTCAAAAGTTTTTCAAGAAAATGATTTTTTTTTATTTTATAACTTATATGTAAATTAGAAAACCGATTTTAATAGTTTTCCAAATCTTTCTAAACACGTTTTCTTACCTTCTAAAACGGAAGATGAAAGCTCCATCATTTAAACTAAACGCGATTTCTAAAATTTTCATATAAAACTGAAAATGAAAACTAAGTCCGTTTTCTAGAAACGTTTTATAAAAAAAAATAAAACAGTTTCCATGACAAAAAAAAAAAACACACCCTAATTTAATGATCAAAGATGAATATTTTTTTTGGTGCAAATCCAAGAGAGACATATTCCAAGAATACGGGGGGTAGAAGTGCAACATCCAACAAACAACTTTGTTAAAGGGGGTTAAGTGTAAATGGAGAGAAATCAAGGGGGCAAAGAAGCAGGAACTCAAACTTCAGGCACCTGTTAGCAAGAAAATCTGATTTTCTTGCTAATGGAGGTATGGCCCTTCGAGATGGTGGATGGGTATGATGGCCACCTTCCATCATTTTTCACACCATATCTACAGCATATATACACTCCTCTACCAATTACAATCACTTATCCTCAATTGATTTCAAAAATCGAGAGTTTTAGAAAGAGAAATCGAAGGCCGAAGCCATTTGAAGGTCGAATTAGGGTTTTTCATCGATCGAGGTAAGAATTCTAATCCAAATCTTGTGATATTTTATGCCATTAGCTTCGTTTTTCTGCATACGATCGAATCGGTTAGGTTTCGGAAGCCATTAATGGCCGCACGGCCCTCGATTCTTGATGAAATCGCCGCTGTCCATAGGCGAGGCTTTAACGTAGAAATTAAGAAGCTATAATGGATGAAACTTCATGATTCTTGAATCAAACTGTGGGTAAAGCTATTATCTATGTGATTATGCAAAAAAATTGAGGAAAAACAAGATAGATTTGAGCCAATTTGAGATTGAAATGGTTAGGGTTCAAAAATAGAATCTTGATTGGGTTTTGGATCTGGGTTCAAAAATTGAAATGATACATGTGTTTTTTCAAATTTCCCTTTTTACTTTATTTATGAAAATTATTATTATCAATTTATCATGTTTATATCTATAGTATTTATATTTCATTTAATGATTAAAAAGGCTTTTATTTAAATTTAAGAAAGTTTGAAGTTTTATTATTTCGATTTTGACTACAAATTAGTTTCAAGTAAATTACATTGTTTATATTTGACACTTTTAATAATATTTAGGTACAAAAATTACAACATGAAGTAAAACGGTACACGTCACCCTTTGGGACATCCCAACACATATGCATCTCGTTGGTAGATGAACGCTGCCTAGGTTTGAACCCGGGATCTCATACATATGGATTACATCCACTTACCGCTAGGACATATCATGACGACTAAAAAGTATAACATGTGGGTCATGAGATTTGATATCTTAACTATTATCTTGAAATATTTGGTTAGGAAAATTAGGAAAATATCTACGTAGTTTCTATTTCGACAGTTTATGACATTAGATTCCGGGTTTGATATCAAAAGTTGTAATATATGAAAACAAATTATATGAAACGTTTCCATATTTTGGTATTTCCGTAATCATTGACTTTCCATATATTTATGTTTCCATATTTCATACGAATCCATACTGTTATTTTTGTATTCGACGGCTATGATCAGGTTTCATAGTTTATACTTTTTTTCTGGTTCACAAACGAACTGGACTATATATTAACATGAGATCACATGAGACCAATATGTTTTCATAAGACCGACGAGACCACAAAATAGCGCTTGAAACTTCACAGCAAAAACACAGTGAAAGATACCTTCAGAGTTCTTTCTCTGTGAAAGTTCCGATTTTTTTTACCTTCACAGTAATGTGCTGTGAAATTTCAAGTGTTATTTTGTGGTCTCACCGATCTCACAGAACACATGTTGGTCTCACGTGGACTCAACCCTACATACACATATATACACACACAAAACTAAAATATATTTTAGCCCCTAAATTAATAACCAGGGTACTTGGGTTATTCATTAGTAACTGGAAAATTGTAAATACTACAATGTACGATCAAGGATGGGCTTAGGTGGTGTTTTTTGTGGCATGTGTGACGTTTCGTTCATCCGTCGTAGTGTTAAAAATATAGGGTCGTGAAAAGTGTTATCGTATCAAATTTGTTGTGTTACCGTGTGTATTTTGAAACTACAATAAAGACATAAGTTTCTCTTGGTAAAATTGATTTACAAAACTTTTTCCCACCGCATACTCGAGTTCGAATCTCGATAGTGTCATTTTCTTAATTTTAATACACCCAAAACTACCCTAAAAATCCCATTTTAGATTTGATAGAACTGCCTTGCAACCAGGTCTTAGTGAAAGCAGACATACTATCTTGAACAAAACTAGCATTAAGAACACCTTTCAAATAAGACCAAACCTGAGAGGCAGTTTCACCTTGTTGGAATGTTATTAGTGCTAAATTAAGGGGAATTATAAATGGAGGTGAATGGGTCTTTTATGTGAGTATATAGGTGGGACCCAGTATAAGGGGTTCTACTTTTATGTGAGTGTAATAAAAGTCAAAGGGGGTCCATATAACAACACTCTAAATTAAATAAGAAATTTCAAGACATGTGTGCTAGATCTTTTTAGAGTAGTGTAAGCAACTAGCTTTGCAGATCTGGCACACAAGTTGTTCGTTGTCTCTGATGCCACTTTGATCTAAGTGACGTGGTTTGCTACATAATAATGCCAGATGCGAAGTAGGCTGAAATGATGGAAACCTTCCGCATATGTTGTACAAGTTGTTTCTAGACGGGACCAGTTTCAGAATATTGTCATTGTCTTTACTTGTTTTTCGCTAACATTATCGTTTGATTTGTGGACACGTTGTTAAACACATTAAAATCATTTAAAGAGATTGTATTGTTTGTTCGGGGTGGGTGATCTCATAAATGAATAAGTGGGGTATTGAAAAATACCTCGACAGCTACACTAACAACCTAGTATTTCCAATTATCAAATTTATGATAAATATATGATAGAAAGGTAACTTTGCTATAAAATTAGTGGTAAATTATTGGGAGAATCAACATTATTAATAATTTAAATAATTAATGATTGTTTAAAAAAAGGTTTAGTTATTATTGTATGTACTGAACTTTTAAAATTATCTTTTAGTGTAACAAAGCTTGTAAAACTTATCATTTAATGTATTTTAGATAACTTTTCGTGAAAAGTTGGATACACTTGTATACACTAAATAGTAAGTTTTGCAAGCTTTGATGCACTAAAAGGTAATTTTGAAAGTCAAGTACATACAATAACTTTTCATGACAAGTTGAATACACTCTGATGTACTAAATCGTTTAAAAAATACTAATGTAGTTGCAAGTTAGAACAACATAAAACATAAACTCATTCCATTAAAAAACATAAACTCATAATCTTTATTTAATTAAAATAATGAAAAAGAAATCCAAAGATAAATTGATGGTAGAATCAACATTATTAATAATTTAATATTTAATGATTATTAAAAAAAAACTAAAACATAAACTCATAATTTTTATTTATTTACAATAATGAAAAAGAAAATCCAAAGATATTAATTTAATGTTTGGATTGGCTGAAACGTAGATCCAACGTGTCAATTTCATCTGCACTTTTCTTTATAGGATTAATTAATATTTAATACTACTAACTTCTGATGAATTGCATTTTACCCCCTTCTTGTTTAGTTAAGTCCCAAATAGTCCCCAGGTATGATATAAGGACATAAAACCATCAATACCATGGTTGTTAAGATCTAGATCCAGATCGTAGGATCTTAGGATCCTACGATCCCACCAGTAAAAACCTAGCCGGATCCCATGTAGGATCCTTAGATGGTAAGATCCCAGGTAAGATCGTAAGATCCTAGGTAGGATCGTAAGATCGGATCTAGATCCGATCCTACCTTTATATAATATAATGAATTTTTTTAACTTTCATAAACCACCCTTCATCTTTGATATTTTTTTTTTATTATAACACTTAAACTTACTGGCTTTAATTGAAAAACAAAACTCATAAAATAATCATATGGGCTATCGCACAGATAAAGTAGAATTTAGAAAAAACTAAAGCTCTCTAGTCGCTAGTCGCTACTATCGCTCGACGACTGCTCCATCGCTACCTGCTCCATCTCTAGGAAGCGAAGATGATTTAATATTGGTGGTCTAGTCTATGTTAGATGATTTAATATTGGTGGTCTAGTCTATGTTATTTCGAAATTTGAAGTTGTTTTGACTATGTTATTTTGAATATTGTTAAGACTATGTTATTTTGAAATATGGGATGTATGTTATTTTGAAATTTGGATGTATGCAATATTGTAATGTTGGATTTATATTATTTCGAAATTTGAAGTAGGATCTTATAAAAATTTATATTGACTTGTAGTAGGATCTTATGATCCCGATCCCGATCTTACGATCCGATCTTGCAAAGACGAAAACGATCCTAGGTAGGATCCCGATCTTGATAACCTTGATCAATACCATTAAGAAACCCCTTCAAAATCGAATGATATAATCGGTCATGGATAAGGATAGTAAAAATACCCGAACCCGATGGAAATATCTGAACCTGAAACTTTTGGGATGTGTATTGAGACGAGTAAATGGTTATGGTATGAGATATTTCCTAAAAAATTTCGCGGGTTTGGGACGGTTATGGTTTTAGTCAATACCCGCTAATTTACCCGACCCCAAACCATATATATTTAACAAATTAAAATTTTTATTATTAATATAATATGCATTACAATTTTATTAATATATAAAATAATAGAGATGACGGATTGATTTTATTGATATAAAAAATATCTATCTAATTTTTTCAAGAAGATTAATGTAGTAATGTTTCCACTTACTCAACTGGCACTTGTTGAACGTTCATGTTGCTAGAATATAAAAGTTTAAAAAGAATCAAACTCTTTTGTTTGACATGATTTGCATATAGTTTTAGGAAACAAATTTTTATTTAATAAATTTTAATCGACCAAGAATATAAATGAGATATCTCATACCCATAGGAATACCCGTGACCTTGATGGTTTATCTGGTAATGGGATTCCCAACGGGACGAGACATATGGGACATAGTTTTATAATAAGGTATAGGACTGAGGTTACCAATACCCATCCTCATTGCCATCCCTAGTCATGGATCATATATTGGAATGGAAATTTATTTATAGCCAATCACTTTTTTTTTTGATAAGGTTCACCTGGGTTTTGCCCAGACTACATCATTGGTAATTTTTACCGAGAGCTAAAGCATGCTCCTCTAGGATTAATACTCAGTGGCCCCTGGTTGCTCACCCCCGGATTCTAACTTGGGTTGGTTGTTACACCTCCCACAAGCCTTAACCGGCAGGCTGCCCCATTGGGGTTAATATCACTTTTCTTGCTCGTGATACGTAGAACAAAGATAAATCTTTTAAAAACTTAGCGACCGTTTATCCAAAAACTTATTCGGTAAGTGCTTACCAGTAAAATTCAACGCTGTTACTTACCTTATTAAGTATAACTTTAGTTCGTTAAAACGGCATCGGATGCAATAATACATCCGATAAGCACTAACGAGGTAAAAACTTTTATCACCTTCTCAACCTTATGGAACTAAAGACTTTTATCACAACTTCAAGGGCCTGAAAATGACAAGCTATAGAAGTACAAGGGCTTTTCTTGAACAATTCCAAGTTGGCAAGAAAACCAACTCAGATCCTACAAGATGCACAGAATAAACTGCAGAGAAAGAGACTTAAAAAAGCTTCAACAATGGCGACGATGATCCATACGCCCAATTTAATATCCATTTCCCCATCTTTATCTTCATCTTCCCCTATAAATTCACATCCCACCCTTGCTTCAATCTCATCATCCACCGTTTTCTCTCATCGGTATCCATTAATTGCATCCAATTCTCATCGAAATCGAAGAACTTTCATATCATCTTGCGCCCAGGTACCTTCCCTTTCCCTAATTGGCTAATTCCTCTGTTTTTCGTGTTCGTACGGTTTTTGAATCGATTTTATTGATTTGGTTGTTTGCAGAAGAGTGAATCGGTGTTGGATTACGTCGAAGAAGAAGAAGAAGAAGATCCAATGACGATCGGTTCGGTGGTTCAGATTTCGGGGCGGAGATTGGTGGCGAAGGACCGTACGATTTTGACCGACGTGGCGGAGAACGTGATGACGTCGTCCGGGTCGGATTCGGGTCATGCAAACGGGGCGTTCATCGGGGCGGTTTTCGACGACGAGAAGAGTCGTCACGTGGTGTCGTTGGGGAAGCTTCATGACGTTAGGTTCATGGCCTGCTTCAGGTTCAAGCTATGGTGGATGGCCCAGAGGATGGGTAGTAAAGGAAGTGAAATCCCGTTGGAAACACAGTTTCTGTTAATGGAAACAATTGGAGAAACCGAAAAACAAGAAAAACTGTATGTTGTTTTCCTGCCGTTGATCGAAGAGTCTTTTCGAGCTTGTCTCCAGGGGAACCCTCGAGACGAGCTCGAGGTTTGTCTCGAGAGCGGTGACTCCGACACAAAGGGGTCTGGTTTTTCGCACACGGTTTACGTGGGAGTTGGAACGGACCCCTTTGTGACGATCACGGATGCAATCAACACGGTTAGATTGCATCTGCAGACGTTCAAGCAGCGTCAGGACAAGAAATCCCCCGGGATTCTTGATTACTTCGGGTGGTGCACGTGGGACGCGTTTTACCAGGACGTGACCCAAGAAGGGGTCGAGTCCGGGCTAAAAAGTTTAGCCGAGGGTGGGACCCCGGCTAAGTTTGTCATCATCGACGACGGGTGGCAGTCTGTTGAAGGGGACTTGGAATCGAAATCGGAAAAACCATTGATGAGGCTAACCGGGATTAAAGAAAACCGAAAGTTCCAAAGCAAGAACGAACCCGCTATCGGGATCAAGAACATAGTCGATATCGCGAAACGGAAATACGGGTTGAAATACGTGTACGTCTGGCACGCGATCGTCGGGTATTGGGGCGGGGTCCGCCCTGGGGCGGAGGGAATGGAGGAATACGAGGCGGTGATGAAGTATCCGAAGGTGTCGAAAGGGGTTGTGGAGAACGAGCCGGGATGGAAAACGGATATGTTGGCTGTACAAGGTCTCGGCTTAATGAACCCCGAAAAAGTGTTTGATTTTTACGACAATATGCATCGGTACCTAGCTGCTGCCGGTGTGGATGGAGTCAAGGTTGATGTGCAGTCCATATTGGAGACCCTCGGGACCGGTTTGGGTGGTCGGGTTTCGGTCACCCAACAGTACCATCGGGCACTTGATGCCTCGATTGCTCGAAATTTCCCCGATAACGGCTGCATTGCCTGCATGAGTCACAATACCGATTCGCTTTACTGGTATTCGCTTTTATCCGACATCCATATCGTTATACTTTTTTATCTCCTTTTTCGTGTTTTCACGTTTGTGACCCGTCTACTGCTTATATGCCATTTGTATGTATATATGAATCGAGATTTCTGATGTGTTTTCGGTGTAACCAGCTCTCAACAGACGGCTGTGATTCGGGCTTCCGATGATTTCTACCCTCTCGATCCGGTATCGCACACGATCCATATTGCATCGGTGGCGTATAATAGTGTGTTTCTTGGAGAGTTTATGCAGCCTGATTGGGACATGTTTCATTCCCTTCATCCCGCGGCTGAGTACCATGCGTCTGCTAGAGCCATCAGCGGTGGCCCGATATACGTGAGGTACACAAATGATCCCATAGAACTCGTCTTTTGAGGATGCCAGATATGTCTAAATATCCTAATTGATTGCATAATTTATTTATAGGACCAAACAATTGAGTGGTCTTTTTGGGCGTTAGAACAAGTTTTTAGGACACTTGAAAAAACTGTGTTATTAATCTTTTTGAAATGATATTATCTGCAAAACGGCCTATTTGGACATTTAGACATATTTGGTTGTTGTAGCGGAGGGAGATTAGTGGCTTACTTTGAATCTTTCTTGACAGTGATGCTCCTGGGAAGCACAATTTTGATCTTTTGAAAAAACTTGTATTGCCCGATGGTTCCGTGCTCCGAGCCCGATTGCCCGGCCGACCCACAAAAGACTGCTTATTCACCGATCCAGCCCGCGATGGTGTGAGCTTGTTAAAGATATGGAACATGAACAAGTACACCGGAGTTCTTGGCGTCTACAACTGTCAAGGAGCGGCATGGAACGCCATCGACCGGGAAAACACGTTCCACCACACCCAACCCGATGCCATAACGGGCTTCATCCGGGCCCATGATGTGCACCTCATAGCCGAAGCTGCAGTGGGTCCCGGTTGGTCCGGAAACTGCGCCGTTTACCGTCACCATGCCGGAGATCTCGTTACTTTGCCTCAGAATGTGGGCATGCCTGTTTCGCTAAATGTGCTCGAGCATGAGATATTCACGGTTACGCCCATCGAGGTTTTGGGGTCGGGGCTAAGTTTCGGTCCGTTGGGGCTTATCGAGATGTTCAATGGCGGTGGAGCCATCGAAGAGGTGAAGTATTTGGTCGAAAGGGAAGGCGGTTCGGCTAGCGTCTCGATGAAGGTTAAGGGGTGCGGACGGTTTGGTTCGTACTCGATGACGCGGCCGAGAAGGTGCATGGTTGGAGCCAGTGAGGTTGAGTTTTTGTATGATTCACAAGCTGGGCTGCTGAGCTTCAACTTGAATCATATGCCTGAGATTCAGAAATATCATGATGTTACCATTCATTTGTGAATAAATTAATCAATTCTATATAGTATTAAGGTGTGTTCTTGGCTCATTCATTGCTGAGATATTGAAACAGTAGCTCAATGATAAATTATACTTCCAGACCAAATTGATTGGACTGGATAATGTTGAATTTTACAGGTAATTTGATCATTTCTGTATGTGGGGAATCACACTAGCAAAACAGATATAGGATAAATAGAGGGGTAAATTGGTCATTTTTATCATTTAAACCGTTGATTGAGATGAAAAGGTAAACACCATCACCAATTTATTCAGAAAAGAAAAATTTATCCGAACAGATAAATTTATCCATACAGGACTTCATCTTCACCACCATCACATCAAGAGACCTCCCGTCTGCAAACCTAAGATCATCCCCAAGCACCACCAACAAATCAACACGACCACCACCATCACGGATTGTCGTACCAGATCAAGATCACCACCAAACCCATTATTGTTCGTCTCCTTCTCGATAGAATTTCCCTACCTAACCATCGTTGGCATGCCCACCACCACTGCCATCCACCGCTACGACACACCACCTTCCCGCTACCCCTCCGACCATGTTTGATGCCACCATCCATCACCAGTTGTCAAGACCACCGACGTTGATTTTTACATCGAAACGAATACCGTATCCAAGTTTGTAGACAGAGGCCAAAGTCGAAATCTTAGACCTGTTCAGAGTTTGAAATTGAAATCGATAGTTGTATGTATAGGATTAGAGATTTGTATAAGCTTTTGATTTCATGCCCGGATTTGTTATTTCTTGATATGGTGGTGGTGGGGGAAGTTTGTTGAACTGAGAATTTTTTTCAACTTTATTATTTATTTATTTATATATACAATTTTAATATATTCATTAAAAGTTATATTTATAGATTATTAGATTTGATTTAAAATGATTACAAAATACAAATTGATAATGAAATGTTATTCGGGTAAATATGATATTTTGATAGCTTAGGAAAGATATATTTGATATATATACATTATATTGGGTAAATATGATATTTTGAGTTTTAATAAGACCATCCACTATGGAGGCGTTGGGTAGGTGGTGGGTTCTTGGAACCCGTCGGGTTCCATCGGCAACACCGCCGTGGCCCGAGCG
>LUCG01244255.1:0-10526 GCA_001633085.1 Carthamus tinctorius
ACGGTGTTTTTTTGCGAAGTTTCATACGTTAGGTATTGGTCTCACGCGGTCTCACGGAAATAGTTGTTGAAAATGCTCTAATAAAATTTTGATATACGGCCGAGCGTACCACGGGCTCGGTTTCGGCACGGTTAACCGGCGGGTTCAACGGTCTCAGCCCGCTCATGGTAAGCCTTCAGGCGGGCTTGGGCGTGATTACGCAAGCGGTTTCATGAAGCCGTCCCGGTTTTCTCTCTCTCTCTCTCTCNAGAATGGTAAAGGGTATGAAAGGTTGTGTTACGGGATCTGAAAAGTTGATGATGGTTTAAAGATAGGATAATAAAAAGCTAACATGACATTGATACAATTGTAAAACCACGAAACCAAATACTTGTATCGTATTCTTGGCCTAATCATCACAAAAGTTGTATTGAATGTGCTAGGAAGAAAAGACACAAAGAGTTGAGGGTGAAAAGGACAACTCACAAGATGAATTCCATACGTAGGAAAGAGGGCTTCACAAAGATTTATGGTCAACGTGACACAAACTCACCATCACGTGACCTCAACCAACAATTAATGGCCAAACTTTCTTGACTTGTGTTTGGTCAAAAATGTATTTACTATCTCGTATCTTATAAATCTACACAAACTATTCAAAAATACTAACCTATCCAATCCGATCCAATCCATTTCTATCCGTTTGTGTTGATCTTCGTTCAGTAAGAAGTTGGTCCACTTCGTTTTGTACTCATATGTGTTTAACCAGTTGATTCAGATAACCTATTTAAGTATTTACTTATTAACAGATCTTTTTCAAAATGAACGGATCTAGTTTTGGACTATGGTTCCATGTTTAACCGTAGATTTGTTGCATGAAGTGTAAAAGTTTTAACTTTTTAACAATAGAACTATAGATTTGGTTGTACGTAACCGTAGATGTTAGTATGTTACATGAATACGGGCTCGTGTAATTGTTGCAAACGATTTATAAGATTTTATGGATGCGCCTTTGATTGTTTAAGGGTCTATTTACCAATGAGAATTACAATGTAACCTTAATAAATAAGGGGTCTTTTGTTTGGTTTCTGTGACAATATGTGGAACACCTGTATGTAATCTCCAAAATAGTCCTTGAGGAGAAATGGGAGGTTCCAACATATATAGAGAAAATTTGGTGTGTGACTCAAACACGCCCCCTCCAACAGAGGCTAGACACGTATTCTCCGAGAGTGTTGAGAGGGGTGGGCCAGAAGAGTATAGATTGCCCAAAGCGTCTTAATCCCTGGAGTGGGAAACCTTGGCTCTGATACCATGTGAAAATATGTGGAACCCCCATATGTAATCTCCAAAAGAGTCCTTGAGGAGAAAGGGAGGTTCCAACATATATAGAGAAGATTTGGTCCAAGTATAGCCGATGTGGGACTCTAACAGTTTCCATTAAATCTTGTATGGATAAAATTGTTAATGAACTATAGTGTTATGGCGTAATGGTTGAGGCCTAGGGGGATGTGCGGAAGATATCTTTTATTCAGGTTCAGTTTCAGACGTCCACAACAATAGTAGTCACTAAGTTTATCAAAACTGATGTCTTACAACTATAATTTGTCAGGATTAGTATGGGGCATAAGTGCATAGCCCAACACACTCTTCTAAAAATAATTAATTGTTTATGTAGATCAATATATCTGTATGGATTGAGAATTTTTTGTTTGAGATGGTGTGTTCATAAACAAAAGAAACATGTTTTTTAATTGAGAGAGAAAAGTATGAAAAAAATATTTGGTTAAGTTTCTACATAAAGCTCCCATTAATAGATTACTAAATAAGCCGCTTTTCACATCCTTAACCCACTATCAAATAGTCATGTATAATTGACTGAATACGCCGTAAACCCTATGCTTTAAACAAGCTGCTAACAAATAGGTCCTAAAGTTCACCACCCCCACTTATTTTACAAAGTAAGATTCTCGGTTATCAAGACAACAAAATATGATTATTATTATTAGACATCTGCTATCAAAGTATTAGTAACTTAGTGGTCGGTAATATTCTTGAGAGGGACAGTGGATGACATCCCTGTCTACATGGGTTCGATTCATGGGGTGAGCATATGGTGATACCCTGACCATGGGAAGGCTTTCGGGTCGGTCCATGGTAGCCGAGGATTAGTCGGGTGCTCGTATGGATTCTGAATACTTCGTCAACTTCGTATCAGGACGTGTACGTGAGTTATCTGCCGTTCAACGAAAAAAAAAGTAGACATCTATTAAGCCACAAGTTTTTACTGTCCGTTGTCACTTCCACTTACCATCCTATTTTATTCCGTTGTGATGGGTATCTTTCTATACAACCAGAATTTCTTTTTGGCATTGGGCAAATTCTTTTTGCCAACATATTTTATTTCTTTATATGACCGTAAAAACAATTTATTTGGAAGGTATGATTTACTACTACTAAACATAGTAAAAACGATGTACAACTTATATTGCACGATTTACAAGTTAATAAAAAGTGTGTTGAAAAAGAGATGAATTGGGGTGGTACGGAAGGAACCTGGAAGGAAGTAAAAAAGGTGGATTTTTACGTAGACGACACCACGAGCCCATCACCCGCAGTCATCGGATTTACTAAACAAGTTTCCCTTTTTATGCTTAACTATTAATTTATTACATATTTACTCCCCAACCTTCATTTTAATGTGTATATGTTTCAACTTTCATAGCCTTCACTATTAAGAACTAATATTTGCATAGGTTTTTTTTATATATATTATCAATTAGGTTAATTTGGTTAATATTACATATGAATAAAACTTGCATTAACATATCTTTTATTATAAATAAAATGCTTACATATAAACTTTCACTGTGTTTAGCAAAAATTAGCTAGTTTATAAGTTAGTACATGTTTAGATTAATTAATATAAGCTAATTTATTGAAATGTTAGTTTGAGTAGTGTTTTTTTGGTCAATTTACATAATCATAAACTAGTTTTTGCCAAAAATAGTTTATGTGCATATAGCTAGCTTAGCAGCTACCAGGTAGCTTATTAGTCAACATCTAGCTTATCAGCTAGTTCGTCAAACAGAACCCCCATATATGATATCTATCTTGAAATTTCATATACTCAAAAACCTTGTATTAATTGATTACTTTTCACTATGGAAACTCATTTTGCATTTGTGAACGTGAACAGCCGAAAGCACGCCACGTAGCATATTCAATCTGAATAATATAAAACTATTCAGACTGAATATTAGAATTATTTAACGTGAATAATATAGTGTTCAGATTGAGTAATACTAAATATGGTAATATTCAATCTGAATACTGTAATATTCACCTTGAATAATGCATCATATTCAGTCTAAATAATCTTGTACTATTCAGACTGAATATGAGCCGGATAGACACATGCCCGCTCTCGTGTGTACTCACATTGAGTTTGTCAGCTAGTTTTTACGAAACATAATTGATAAATCACTTTGTTTGTCGTAAATAACCTTTGTATAATTGTATAGCTATGGACCAAAGAAGTTTAGAGATAGAGAACAAGAGTAAAATAAAGATAATTATAGAAGCTTAGGGACTAAAAATGTAAAAAGAATAGAATAATAAAGCAGTCTTTGAATTTGCGTCATGGTTAAAAACTTAACGATGCTTCGTCTCTCCATCGTGGAACCCTCCCTCCTTCCTTCCATCCTCAATTCATCATCCGTCTCTATCTTCTCTTATTTCTTTACTTCCATTAATTCTATCCAATTCTTCCACTATATATATAAAGCTCCCTTCACTCCACCTTTTTCCACTCAAACCACTTCTCTTCCATTTTAAAAAGAAAAAAAAAAAAAACTTCTTCGCTTAAGCTCAACAACAATGGCGTCACCTAACGAATCCTCAGCCCTAGATCTCATCCGTCAACACCTCCTCATCGACGATCTATCCTTCCTTCAAACCTACTCCACCTTCTCCGATAACGACTCCAACAAATTTCATCAAATCTCACTCACTAATTCTCCATCTTCTTCTACTTCTAACTCATCTCCTGTTTTTGAATCTGTGTTTGATGAAAATCAGTTTGAATTTAACGCCGTACCTGAATCGAATTCGAATCAATCGATTATCAGTTTTGATTCGTGGAAACGGAGTTCTGGTAGTGGAAATGGAATTGGAAGTGGCTTTAAAACTTTTAATGAACGGAAACCGTCGCTGAACATATCGATTCCGTTTCCTCCGCCGGTGATCGAGAGGAGGTCGCCGGAGACTACGTCGGCGGTGGCGGTTTTTGAAGAGAAGAAGCATTACAGAGGAGTTAGGCAGCGTCCTTGGGGAAAGTTCGCGGCGGAGATCCGAGATCCGAATAAGAAAGGGACTAGGGTTTGGCTAGGGACGTTCGACACCGCCGTGGAGGCGGCGAAGGCGTACGACCGGGCGGCGTTCAAGCTCCGCGGCAGCAAGGCGATACTGAACTTCCCGCTGGAGGTCGGGAACCTGAACGAGGCCGCGGCGGAGCAGCGGCAGCCGGCGGTGGCGAAGGGTAACAACCGGAAAAGGTCGGTTAGGGAGGCTGACGTGGAGGAGAGAGAAAGTGTGAAGGAAGTGAAAAGGGAAACGGTGACGGTAACGGCGGAGTCGTCGGGCGTTAAGATGAGTGATGCTATGCCGTTAACGCCGTCAAACTGGACGGCGGTTTGGGATTTTGGTGACGGAGACGGTAACGGAAAGGGAATATTCGAGGTGCCTCCGTTATCGCCTTATGGCTTTTCGTCGGGCTGTATGGTTATCTGAAGGGGAGTTAACGGCGTTTACTAAATCTGGAAAGGGGCCAAACGGCCGTTAGTGCTGTACCGTTTAGTATTATCCACACGGTCATCTTTTTTAGGAAAAAAGAAAAATTGAAGGTGGCGAGTTGTGTAGTGTGTGTACATAGAGGGAAATTAGAGAAGCATTTTCACGTATTTCTTTTATTTTTTTATTGTCAAAAACTAATAATTATCTTTTCCACGTCAGTGTAATTTCCAGTTAAAAAGAAAAATCATTCTTTATTTATTTTCAGTTTAGCTATAAATATTTTATTTTATTCAATATATAGTGTTTTTAATCATTAATTATATTAAAAAAAGCAAAGATAAAAAAATCCTTGTAAACTAAAAATATTTATCCAATAATTAAGCAACGTTTTAGTTTTCACTATCTTATCAATGTCTTACCAATTCATTTACAGTGATCTTGACTCCCATATCAATCTAAATAATTAATAAAAAATAAAAGAAAAAGAAAAGAAGAAAGAGATAGAGAGAAAGGAGAAAGAGGGGGGATGGGGTGGGGTAGGTAGCGTTCCTCAACCGGTACGGCTGTGCCGTTTTCATCCCATACCGGTTACCCTTGGTGGTGTTGTTGGAGGTACCAGTCAGTACCGATCCATTTGACGGCTCCATGCTGGTGCAATTATACAATTCAATATATAGTGGAATAATTATAATATTTATGAACAATCATCATTGTTCATTAATTGAAATGTTAATTAATTGAAATAAGATATATGTGAAAACTAATAATATTTATTTATTATCATTATAAGTTCATAACTTTAATAAATTAGTTTCTATAATTCATTAAAATTACATGAATTATAAATAGAAGATTCTTCAATGAATATACATCTATATACACTGAAAACGAAAAATGTTATATTATTTAATTACAAACTATATAAGTTTAATAATATAAAGACATAAGAGTTACGTATCTGAATACGTAAGACTTATATATAATAATAGTTACTTTAATTTAAATATAAATATCTTTATTGAGGAATTCATCTAATGTGACGAATCAAGCATGTGATAAATTATTGAATTTAAAATTTAACATCACATGGTATTAATTAAATCCACTTTATTTATTGGAAAGGTAGTAGTTTTGTTTGTGATTAAAATAACTAAAAAATATCATTTTTGATCATTGTGTGTCAATAGATTAAGGGATAAATACAGTTTTAGAAAGTAAGAAATATAATAATAATAATAAATTAATTATAATGTCCAGATACGTGTTACAAAACCAGAAGGTATCCTAACTGACAAATCTATCGGCAAAATCAAGAAATCCTCATAATTAATTAATTAATTAATTTTAATATGCAAAATCTGTAAATATTCCCCCCTTCGTATTAAATTCATATCAGATCAGATACGTCGTGGTGGGTGTATCAATTACGGTTTATGCACGGTAGGTTTTATTGTATTTCTCCTATAGAAAAAAGGGTGAGTAATGAGTCTCAAAACTTACGATAACGAATTAATACCGTATCAGGTATCAGTATCAATCCTAGATCGGTTCATATATTTTGGTACGATAATCGGTTCCATGTTTTTTTTCCTATAATCAATATTCGGTGACATTCGTATCGGTAATTTTTTGGTACGATATTAGTCTCATGCTCACCCTTGGATATTTCTTGTTAATATTCCATGGGGATTGTAATGTTTTTTGCTTTGAAGGCTGTAAAGTGTAAAATCGAGACTGATGGAGTACTTATACCAAAATATCGGTACCGGTGCTGTATACTTCTAATCGGTTCGATATTCGGTATTGGCTTCTCCGCATTTTCGATACTGAGAATTTCCGGTAAAGTATGGATCGGTCTCGTGCTCACCCCTTTTTTGGAAAAAATTATTTCTTTTATAGTTATGAATGATCGAAAGTAATTTGTATATGCTTTAACTAATTTTATATATAGAATTCTAATTACATGCATGATAAAGAACAAAACGTAGTATGACTCACAGTTCATGTTCAGCACGACTAAACAAGACTGAAACTCCTAATTCCATGTTTGACGTGACTATCGAGGGCCACTATCGGCGTCCACCAATACCATCGCCTACCAAGCATTGTTTGGCAAAATAAACTAACTTATAAATTAGCTTATTGATAAGATACATGAAACAGTTTCTGATGAGTTTTTGATGCTTTTTCCTATCATAACTATGATTAATATAATTATAAGCGAATATTATTTACTATATTTAAATAAATATGAACTAAAAATGTGAATTATTAATAAATAGTAGTTTATAGTATTAATTATACATTATATATTTTAATAATTAATAAGTATTTATTAATTTTGTTAATTATAGTAATTATTATTTAATATATTTAGTTATTAAAAAGAAAAAGTATAACAATGCTAAAAATGTTATATAAGTTACAGAAAAATTATAGCTATATTTATTCTTTTCTCATAAATAATTAAAATATGCTAATTAATTTTAGTTTGAGAAAAAACTGTAAGTCATGACCAACGACTGATATGGTAATGAAAAATCTTATATTAAGATAAGGTCCCGGTGACCATGTATATCTACAACGTTGGTCGTGAGATAAGTCTCGACAGACGACCGACCGAAAAGTTAACTGTTATAACTTAAAAACTGATGGTTACTTCTAGTGATTTAATAGTTAATACAAGATCATTGACATTAATGGAAAAAAAACGAAACTGAAAAAAAAGATCAAAGTCTTTTAAAGACATTAAAGATAAATCAACGAAAAACATCACATATAAAACCGAACAAAAACTTCTATCAAGAGGACAACTGATTACATTGGCATACAAGGCAATTCGTCGAAAATCCTGTCAAAACTCTCGAAGAAATCCATGATATTCAGTTCGATCTCTCGACGATCAAATCAAACTCGTGGTGCACGAAGATTCTTACGATTATATTGTTTTTCTCATTGTAATTTGTCATTTCTGTGTAGCACAAGGATGACGTCCCTGTTTGACGTTATTTTCTAGTAGTGCAGCGACGATCTTAACCATCTTCCGCAGTTTTTACCTTCGATTGGGGTTTTCCGCGTCACTAAATCTACGTGTTCTTATCGCCTTTGCTTTTGTCGTACGTTTCTCGAATGATACGTTCTTTAGTTGATTAAGATTCACATTAACCTCAAATTGATTTTCTGAAAGATACAACTTTTGGCATTAACAGTTTTGATTAAAAAAAATATTTAATTTTATTACTTATATTTTGAAAAGATATTAACTAATCCGGATATTTGATAGTGTCCAATTTTATTTTTATTCATATTTATATAATGGTTATTTAAATCCATAGATTAATGTAGATTTTTTTTCTTTAAGTTTTATTAACAAATTCAAAGTTTATAATAATAATCAATTTTATTTTTCTTAAATAACATCTTATATTATTTTTTTTAGATAAGGTTCATCTAGGCTTCGCCTAGACTACATTCTTGGCAATATTATATTATTTTAGTTTATTTATTATTTTGTTTGTACTAATTAAGATATTATATTACTAAAAATTTGTTTTGATTATATTATGAAATATTTGTAATTGACTATTTTATTCATTTCTTGGTCATCTTACATGTTTATAAGCTAGTTTTTACAAAATATAACATGTCCATTAGCTAGCATATCAGTCATTAAGTAGCTTATGATCTATTTTTCCAAAAATAGCGTATGTGTACTCACCGCCATCTTTACCTCCACTACATTAGTCACAATTACCACTCACGCCACTTCTTCCTATCTTCATCCTTTACAATTGTTGTCATCCGCTAATCATTACTGCCTCCATCCCCATTGTTATTGTCATTGTAACAACCTCCTCCACCGACTCATAGGAATCTTTTAGACCCCAACAATCTTTAGGGACAACTTGTCTAATACATTTTTATTCAACCTTAATCATATCAAACACTTGATAGACATTTTGCCCTATTTCAGGCTCTTGCTTTCCCGCCATGTTCTGTTTAGTACTCCAGTAATGTCATGTCCATCATGTTCAATCATATCTGCTTATCAAACACTACCAAAATTAGTAGTGCAAAGAACTTGTAATGGTCTAGATGGAACTAAAACTAGTGAACAACAAGGAGCTACATTTCTGACTACTTAATAAATAAAGAAAACTCCATTAATTAATAGGATACATAATTTAAGTAATTGTCATTTGATATTTTCGAACTGTGAGGGCACGATATGACGCTAATCGACATAAATTCTTTCTGACTTAATTTTCAAAAATAAATTCATGAATTTTTAGAATTAAATCAATTTAGATTGATAATGTTTGGTCCATGCGTAGGTTACCTTTCAAATCACATTTTTTTTATAAATAAACCAATTGTGATGGTTTTCTCGACTCTGAAACTGTTTTAAATGATTCAGAATTAAATTATATAACTTAACAGAGTTCGACATAAATAACATTTAACATGTAATAGTTTTAGAAAATAATTCAAGAAATTGGTTGGTTTTTCCACAAACCATATTCATGTTGAAGATGAGGCCACTTTCCATATTTCATAGAAATTAAGTATGTTCAATAGATACATCATTGAATTGAATGATACCAATAATAGGGTGTTGTTTTTCTTTTTTATTATTTATTGTTTTTCTAGTCTATCATTTTCTAAGAGTTGGGTGTGAAAAGGATGAGATGAATTTTCATCTCCATATTATCTTTAAAATATCAAGAATTTTATTGTTATTTTATAGAAAAATTGTATTTCTATCGATTTTAATAAGAGCTAATATTTTATTACTTTATATGAAGTTATTTTGATCCATTTATTTATATTTACACAAGTTGTCGATGTTCTTCTTGACTTTTACTTTATTGAGGTTGTTTTTAACACTTCAATTTTATGTATATGATTTTTCATATTGAGTGATATCTGATAGAACCGAGAAACTCGTATTTTTCTTTGTGTCTTCATATTCAATATAGAAACAGTATCCTTCACAAACCGTGGAAGTGTATGATACTTGTTGGTTCTTTTTGGACCAAAAGTCTTTGTTTTTATCGAAGGAGAATGTCATACAAATTATTTGTTTAAATGGAACAAACAAAAGAACCAAAAAGTTTCACAGTAATATTAGAGAACCTGATTGGTGTGATGTTATGAATTTTTTCACAGGCCCTTTGGCTCTCACGAAAAAAAGGTCGCTTTCTATATGTCTCTTCACTTTGATATTTATTTCTCCTATGGTGACCTTTTATTTTTTTCAAAGGATCAGACAAGCTTGAGCCGTGCACGACTAACAAACAATTGGTTATGAGTATGAAAGCAGAATAGTCTTGGGCCTAAAATTCAACATCTCGTGCAAAATAATATCGTTTTCCAACGATAATACATCTCAGACATATTAGTATAATAACAGAATAAGTTGTAGACCGAAAGACTGCACAACACATGATGGTGTCGGCGAGTAACATAGGGTTTATTTCTTCAAAATGTATTAAACCATACACAATATATTATTGTGTGTATCCATCTAAAAATTTTCTTTTGTATATATCAAACATTAATTTTTTTGTTATTGTGTTTCAAAATGACCGGTAACCGGGCCAGCCGGTAAACATCACCACCACCACCGCTGCCGCCTTCTCCGACCATCTTCTCCGGTCATCTTCATCGGCCATCACCACCACCCCAACCATCACCTCGTCGACCATCACCGCCACCGCTACCGCCTTCTTCAACCATCTTCTCCGGTACAA
>LUCG01244317.1:0-11049 GCA_001633085.1 Carthamus tinctorius
GTGTGTATATATATATATATAGAACAATAATCAAATAAAAACCAATTTATTCCTAAAAACCCGTGAGAATTGATTGAAAATAATTTTTTATATGATTTTTTTTTATCAAATACTATTATTATACATATATTTTTTTTTCCATAATGTGAGTATCATCCATGCAAAAAATAAAATTTTGATTCATTTTATGAATCGAAAATATACGAAAATTTGATTCATATGATGAAACCAATTCATGGATGACTCACCTTATGAAAAAAAATATGTGAAACAATATATCAATTCTAACATTTAATGGAAAAAAATCGTAAAAAAAAATTAATTTTTAGCCGGTTCTCACGTTTTTAGGAATAATTTGGTTTTCACAGGATTTAAGAGAAAGTGAGGACAAATCTCAGCCACACATCTTCGGTGATGGTGGGCGTGATCACGGAGGATTGACGCGATTCATGAGAGCGTAGAGATTATTAAAGGAGGGGACCGGTCAAATCCGCCTTTATTGACCGGATGAGTGGCTGAGATTTGTTCTGTTGTTCTAAAAGTTATGTTTCTCGCATGAACCTCTCTCTCTCTCTCTCTATATATATATATATGTAGAGAGAGAGAGAGATTTTTAAGGGGAAAATCTTCAAAACTCAGAAAACCGAGGAACGAGTGTGTACCCCTCCATCTAGACGGTATTTACTTATACATAACAATAAATTAAATTATTTTTTATATTTTTATGTATAATACAATTATACACCTATGCAAAAACAGGTAAACATTCTAACAAATTACCCAAAACTAAAAGGTTTGTTGGAGAAATTCCCATCGGACCAAGACTAAAAAGGACAATTCTTGGGATTTTGTCCATCTATAGTAACATTACTATTTAAATAGTTTAAATCAAAACTATATAATTATTGACTTAAAATCAGTAAGAGTTAAGTGATTTTGTCCATCTATAGCAACATTAATGGTCGCTTTTACTATACTTTCCTGACCCAACCATCTAATTTGGATTTTAGCTGTATTTGGCAAAAATAAGTTAGCCCTAACCATCTAATTTGGATTTAGAGTGCGTTTGGCAAATAAGCTAGCTGATAAGCTAGTCCATCCAAACATGTACCATAAGCTAGTTTTTGAAACGCTAATTTAAGTAGTTTTTTGGGAGCTTTTTGTAGCTTTTTCCAATCATACCGTTATTAATATTAATTATTAAACTAAAAGATATAATTTTTGGTCATTTTATATAAACATAAGCTAATTTTTATCAAACATAATTTGTTCATAAGCTAATCAGCTACTAGCTAGCTTATTAATCAACAGCTAGCTTATCAGCTAGTTTGCCAAACATAGCCTTAGTCATAATGAAATTTTCTTTCCTTCTCATTGTCATGAAATCGAAGTTTTAGGGCAATAATAGCGAAAATAATAAGTTTTGGGGGGCATAATGAAAAATAAACGCATTATCTAAATCCCAAAAATTGTTTGTTAACGTTTTTGTCGTTATTCGCACCAACCCTTTGCTTCTATTCTAGTGCTCAACGGCCTGCAAATTTTGTCTGATTCCCTTAACCTTCCGAATCTCTCCTTCTCTAATGGCTTCTTCTTCTTCTTCTTCTTCTTCTTCTTCTTCTTCTTCTACTTGTATGTACCTGATCACACGCACTTCTCTCAATATTCAACTCCATGGCTTTCGCCATGACTGCTTACGTGGCCGTCGTGCTGACAACAGTCATCGTTCTGGTTACTCTGACACACTCATCGACCGTCGGAGTGGAGTACGTTTCTCGTCTTCTTGAAGTTCAGGATCGAGAGAAAGCTCCGCCGTCTGTACAACTTTCTGCTGCTAGAGCGGTGCTTGATCGCCTAATTCCTTCGCATTCATCTAGTTTCGACTTTGAGATCATCACTAAGGTACAATTCGATTTCGTTATTTGTTTGTTTCTTTGTTTGTTTGTTTTCTCGAAATGAGTGTTTGTAATTTCTTCAGTACTACTTGCTTTTACTAGAACTGGATTGTGATATTTGACTTCCACTATACTTTTCTGTGGAAATTCGATGGACTGATGAAGTGATTCGGGTTTCTGATGGATGAAGTAGAGATAATCTGTTTATTTAACAGAACAAGATTTGAGCTGGTTGATCTATTCAATGATTTTCTGATGACTAAAATAAATTGGTATTTGGCAGTAGCAGAAAAGCATAGGCTGAATTATGTTAAATCACTAATTGTTATTTGTTTGCAGGTTAAATTAGTTCTATACATTACACACGAAGTGGTACTTGGCACATTCTTTCATCGAGCAAAATGAATTTTAAAGCTTACATGCTTGGGCCTTAATCTGTGGCAACCTTTCTTTTTGGTCTTTTTTGTATGTGATATGGTGTTTATTTGAAGTTATTTTTTTCATAGGTAGTCTCGCAATTAAACTGAAGCACTGTTGCTTTCTTTTTTTATAGGAGCATTGTGGTGGAGTATCATGCTTTTCAATAAGTAATCATCCTTCTTTCAGCGTACGCGGTGCCCCTGAAATTCTGTATGCCTCTACCATCATCACTTGTATACTTAGTTTTTCTATTCGGAGTTCTGATGATAAAATTTCAAGGGTTTGAGTAGTTTACTGATCATTGTATATTGAGGCCTTATTAGTATGTTTATTTCCAATTGTGGAGACTGTGTTGGCTGAACATTATCAAGGAAGACTTTGGGTTTGATGTCATTAAACATTATCTATCTGTTGGCAAGTTTTTGTAGTGTTTTTCTTATTATGAAAAAGAACCTGGTTTATTTGAAGTACATGATCACTTGAAACTTATTACTGTAAAAGTGTTTGTTTATGCCATTTTAGGTACCATGTTCGTTAGGATCATGCCATCATGGCTAGCTGTACTTTTACCAACTTCAAGATTCTCTGTAATCCAGTTGCTTGTTAATTAAGTCTCCTTCTTTCTGTGCAATTTTGATCAGAATACGTGGTGTCACGGCAGTAGAACTACTGACTGGTCTTCATTGGTACTTAAAAAACCTGTGTGGGGCACATATATCATGGGATAAAACGGGTGGTTCACAACTATCTTCGGTGCCCAAGGCTGGGTCTCTTCCTCGTATGCAAGATGATGGACTTATGATACAAAGACCCGTCCCTTGGAATTACTACCAGAATGCAGTCACATCTAGTTGTAAGCTCATGTATTCTAATTAATTATGTGAAATATGTCAGAAGTGTGCTGCATTCAACCTTAAAAGTTTTGACATGGTCATGCTTTTCAAAGATACATTTGCCTGGTGGGACTGGCAAAGATGGGAAAAGGAAATTGACTGGATGGCTCTTCAAGGCATCAACATGCCTTTGGCATTTACTGGGCAAGAAGCTATCTGGCAAAAAGTATTCGAGGTATTTGATTTTTTACTCTTATTTCAATTTATGGGACAATTTCTTTTATGAACTTTTAGACTTGCTATTGTTTGATTTCTTTTCCATGTAAACAAGATGCCCACGTTTGGACCATCATCATGTATCCCCACGTTACCTTCAGTGAGAGACAATAAACATATTTGTCATCCATCGTAGCTTTCTGCAACTCATAGCGTCAGAAACTCAGAATCCTAATTTAGTTTTCTCTTGTGCATTCGACTAGGGGAAGTCCTCTTATTGCTTTGAGAGAGTTCCTCCACTGTAACTATCTTTATTGACACCCTCATTTTGTGATCTGCCCTATCTTAGTGTCCCGTCTCTCCTAAGAGTTCAGTCTGAATATGTGTTGATTATAGATGGTTCTAACGATGATTATAAGCTGATTATTGAACCCACCCCTCTAGTCAATTATATATAGGTCTTTCTGTGCATGAGTCTTCCATAAAATTGATGATTGTTGTAGCTGCGCAAAACAGGGCATGTAACCCCCTCGGCCCCTCCCCTTGTCTATGTGACCCTGCCACCCTCATGTATTAGGGTCGCGTAGGCCACCTGAGGGCCTGAAGCTACGGCACATCAGCTGCGACCCTTGCCATTTTGTACGTGATCTTGACACTCTTGCGTACAAGGGTGGCGTAGGCCACTGGAGGCTCTGAAGCTAAGGTACATCATCCGCAAGGTTTGTCTTTTGTGGGCAACCCTGGCACCCTTGCATGCCAAGGTCTCATAGCCCAGCAGGGGCCATACTTGGGTAATTTTTTGGCAGCTTTTTGTGGGGTTTCACACATTTTGGCCCCTCCCCCCAGATCATATTTGCCTATTATAAGCCTTCTATTTTCAGTTTTGTTTAAGTTTCTGGATAAAAACTTCGAGTTCGTCCATAGCTAGAGCGAAAGAGAGGAAGCTTACGCCATTTGGCTGTCTACTAATTCTGGGTGATCAATCTCCATTGTAAGCTGTTTTGTACTCCCTTTGGTATATATCAATACAAGTGAGCTATCTCCGTCGGACATACATTACCTAACGGTAGTGGAACCACGTAAATTCCGTGTCTAGTTTTCTTGCTTGACTACATTAGCTTGTTTATGGTTCTACTGCCTTGAATTTAGCTTGTGGGTTTATTATACTTGGATTGGTTGGATAGCCATTTACTTGTTTGCCAGACCCTAGTTATTCCGCTTTTGAACCTGGTTATGCATATTGATTTCTCTCTTGATAAATGTTTGTTTATCTTCTGGCAGAATTTTAATATTAGCAGTTCTGATTTGAATGATTTCTTTGGAGGGCCTGCATTTCTTGCGTGGTCCCGAATGGCCAACTTGCATGGGTTAGTCTTGTGTTCTTATATAGTACCTCCTGATTGCCTATTTGATCTTCTTATTTAAGCAGTCCTTATTCTGTCAATTGTACAAGCTTTAGGATGTTTTTGTCACTATCAGTTATGCATCTATATTTTCGGTGGCCTTCAGATTTTTGGGTAATTCATAATCCTATTCCTACCATGGTTTAAGATGATCTTGTACAGTTGTACTTAATATGGATGTTGCTTGATTGATGCAAATCTTCTGTGGTTATCAGATGCATCTTGATGTTTAAGAACGGCAGGTTTAAACTTCATTTCCACAAATACTAGAGAATCTCATTTGTAATGTGCTTCTGGAAATGGAAACCATAGCCCGCACAAATCCCCATGAGGTCCATCTAGCTTGCCCTATGCTGATAGCACTCCCTAGCAGTATTCATTTAATTGCACGTACTAGACAACCCCATTTCATTTATATGTTAATGATCTACTCCAAATGTCATGTCAATCTTTCTGGTTCTGTAACTAGCAGTCTTATTTATATCATCGGTAGGAATATTCCTTGTTTTTGGCCAGCATGAGTTGTCAGACATGTTCATGTCCTTGTCTACTACCTGATGCATATTGCTCAGACAGTAGTATATGTTCCTGTCCCTGTATCGGATGATCTTACGGATGTCTCTTTAAGTGTTTTTAATAAAGTAATACGTAACGGTTACATATTGATTGTAGATGGGGTGGACCACTGCCACAAAGTTGGCTGGATCAACAACTCACAATGCAGAAGAAAATTCTTGCTAGAATGTACGAGCTCGGAATGACTCCAGGTACAATAGAGTTGTTGGGATATGCATCTGTCACATTTTTAGTGCCATGAACTACAATGGTAATTGGCATAAGTAAGCAATTAAAGTAGTCTCAGTAAGGACTATGCAGAATTGTTTGTAGGCCTCCTAATGCTCATATTATTATGCTGCAGTCCTTCCAGCGTTCTCGGGAAATGTACCTGCAGCTTTGAAAAATGTATATCCTTCAGCAAAGATTACACGTCTAGGGAATTGGTGAGTGTTCTTGTTTTATGTAGTCCCATCTGATGCTGTTGGGTATGTAATGATAAGATGTAATTCAATTACTTTAAGGTATTTTCTAGTAATCAGCATGTATGCTTATGGCGATTCTCTCTATATCTTGCTTCTGGTGTGTTAACATGATAAGCTTTTGTCATACAGTAAGTGACGGGTTAAAATATTAGTCATGGTATACATTTTAAGTCTCCCTCTAGATGAATTGTAAATAGAGGGTGAAAGCATATAACATTACCTTTCTCCTACAAAATTTTCCATTGAAGATTACTATTCAAATAGTTTTGGAGATTTTCATGTTGGAAGGGCCTCTACTTACTATCATCATTATTATTTGAGTGCAATCAAAGAATGCTTGGAGTTGATCTTTATTTAGATCACACATATACACAAGTTTTCGATTCCATTGAAACTTTATAGTACGATAACAAAGAAATTTTTTAAATTCCACCCATTTGCTCTTCTCAGTTTGTGATATTTGACATCATGGTTCATTTAAACCAGCTTAGCGATTCTTTCCTCTCTGATTGGGGGACAGGGTGCATTTAAATGTACATTTTGCATGACGAACTGTTGTCCTTTGACAAATGCTACCTACTAGTGTTTAACTTCTACTCTAATCTCACTGAAATCTTCTTAGTGTTCGACTTTGAATTATTGCCACCCATTCATCAAGGAAATTGTTATATTTTATTCCTCTTAGGTTTACAGTTGACAGCAATCCAAAATGGTGCTGTACTTATCTTCTTGATGCAACTGATCCCTTATTCATTGAGATCGGGAAAGCATTCATACAGCAACAAATCAAAGGTGTGCCCTAATTCTTGTTTTCTGAATCACAGAATTCCTTTCTACTATTCGTAATACTGGAATTACTTCTTGTTTTCAGAGTATGGACGGAGTAGCCATATATACAACTGGTAAAACTTCTCCGCTTAATGGCTTCTGTTTCATGATTTCCCATGTCCCCTCTTTATTCTTTAGCTCTCATGCTTCACATGAACTTCTCTTAGACGCCAACTGTATATATTGATAAGAAATGCTCTGGTTGTACTTATTTCTTATTTTGTAAGGGAATGCTTGGCTGAAAAAACACTGTTGTAACGTCCCTGTATTGCTAATTTACCATGATGTTTTATCATATGTAACTAGTTAAAGGCAAGCGGGAACGTTATGGAGCTTTCCTCTCTCTCTCTCTCTCTCTCTCTCTCTNTATCACTTTGTTCCAGTGATACGTTTGATGAGAACACACCACCAACAGATGATCCAGAGTACATTTCTTCCCTTGCAGCTGCAATTTTTAAGGGAATGCAAAGTGGTGATGATGATGCGGTTTGGCTAATGCAGGTAAAAATTCAAAACAATTCGTTCATCGGGTTGAATATCTATTTTTAGTCATAAATCCCGACCAATGAAGTTTGTCTGGTAAATAATAATCACTCTCATCTACATGCCTCTTATACTGCCACTCACATATTCCTACTATTTTGTGTTTACAGGGATGGCTCTTTGCATATGATCCATACTGGAGGCCTCCCCAGATGCAGGTTTTAAACACCCCTCCAAAAAAGAGAACTTTCCTATCCACCCTAATGAACCTTCATTTTCTCAGTCTTGCATGATCTATTTGTATGTATCAATTACCACTGAAGAAAATTTTTAATTATTAAATTTAAGAGAGGTCATCATTTGTGTATGCTGGACTAATCACACATAAAAAGTTATTGAATTTGCGTCTAAAAGAATATATCTTAATGTGCTAAAGTTTGGAACATTATGTCCGTCACCATGTTCTTCTAAACTTGTGGGTCATTACGTTCTGTTATAGGATGTCTATGTTTTAACATGACACAAATTCTTTCATGAGAAGTACTTGTTTCATAATAGTTCATATCATGGAAGCTTGTAGATATTTACAATTGTGTGTAGACCTTCCGGACCTCTGGTACTTGGAATACGTGTCGATCTTCTGTTTTTGCTAGTATGGTTTTGTGTTTTCTGATGTTGATGACTTGCCTTCATCTTTCAGGCACTCTTACATTCTGTTCCTATTGGGAAAATGATTGTCCTGGATCTTTTTGCTGAAGTCAATCCTATTTGGACTACTTCAGATCAGTTCTACGGTGTTCCTTATATCTGGAAAGTTAAATCTTTCTCTTTTGAGCTTTGCATGAGAAGTTATCTTGTAGATCCTTTGCATGGTGATAATCACCGTTCTCTGCCTGTTGTTGCCTTTTATACTTGTTGATAATAGGAAAGATGAATCAAGCTTTATTTTGTTTCGTGAACTTTCATTGAGTTTCTATGACCAACAACCCATCATAGGTTATAGAAAAGTTCCTAGAGTTAGCAAGAGGGAAAATTGGGGATGGGAAGGAAAGAAAGAACCCAATGGGGCAGCCTACTGGTTAAGGCTTGGTGTTGGGAAAAAACCCACCCAAGTTCGAATCCGGGGGTGAGCAACCAGGGGCCACTGAGTATTAATCCCAGGGGAGCATGCTTTAGCTCTCGGTAANCCAATGTCAAATAAGCTATGTAGCAAGGACCTTTCTAATGGCTGCCTTGTCGAGGAACTAGTCTAAGGCCTAATAGATATAAAGTGCGTGAAGGACAATGGATGTGATTGGTTGTTTCCTTAGCTAGCATTTAAGGTATTCGTAGTGTTCCCAATGTCCGAAAATTTGTGTCCATCTTTATTTTTGTAAGTCAAAATATAGGGGCCAATAAACTCTACACAAGAATCCACAGAAACAATAGAAAGAAGGTAAGAATTATTGGGTGTATATAGAATTTTATTATGTGATTTGATTCTGTTACGCGAGCTATTGGCCAATGCCCCAAGACTATTGTGATTCAAATAGGATTCCGACTTGCTAATGAGATTCTTGTTGTTTTGCCTTCTGAAACAATTCAATTTGCAAGATCTTCATTGTGAGTTTGACAAAGGACTCAAATAGATCGGTTTTCAACTTTACAACTAGCTGAAACTGTTTGGTTGCAGAAAATTGATAGCTAAGTGATAGAGTAGACTCGGTGTTCAAAGCCTAAGGATGGTCTATTTTTGCTAGTTTCTTCCAGCTTATGAACAAATTCCTTATCAGATTATTTGTTTCCATTCTAAAGTGCTCTTATTTTCGAGAATGGACACACAATTCCACCCTGGAAGTACCTAAACCAAGGGAACCTCTCCTACCCTGATCAATTTTCGGTTAAGATGTCAAAGTGCCTTATTTTTGTTTGCATTCCTGTATAACATGGGAAGAGAAGGGATGCCATGCATGTCGGGTTTTGTATAAGACGTCCTTTTTTTGTACTGAAAAGTATGAAGCCCATGAAGAGTGAAACCTTTTATCATCCTGGTGTCAGGACCTACCCTACAATTGTCATCACAATACAAGCCAACCACTAAGCTTGGAATGGGGAGGTTACTCTAAGCCTGGACCCCAGAATAGAAAACCCTGAAAGATTCAAAAAAGGCATGAGAGATTTATGCAATTAAGAGCCCTCAATCCCTCCCCCGCCAGCGCCTAGTGCCCTATAGCATGCCATACTAATCAACCCATCTTTATGTCCATTTTCTAGGCCGTCATTAAATGATTCTTTGTGTACCTATGACATGAAGTTTATGCAAAGAGAAGTGATCAACTAATTAAATGTCTGGTCTTAGCATAGTATATTTTCCCTTTCTCATTATGTTCTAGTAGTCACCTTGTTCCTTCTATAACTACTACTTGCTGCTACGCAGGTGCATGCTGCATAATTTTGCTGGGAATGTTGAGATGTATGGTGTTTTAGATTCTGTAGGATCTGGACCAGTTCAAGCTCGTATTAGTAAGAACTCAACAATGGTAAGCCAAGTGTTTAGCTCTTGATTTAACCCCCCCCCCCCCNTGAATGCTTGTTGGACCGGCTGCAAGGATGCTTTCCGAGAAAGCACATTGCCACAGCCCTCATGGTTACCAAAACCGTTCCTCTGGCTCTAGCTAGTTACAATGTCATTTGTTGCACATATTGTTTAGAATGTTGGACCTACTACCATATTTTTCTTGTAGATTTTTGCATAATTATCTGATTTCTGAACTCTGGTTAAAACCCATGTGAGATATAGGCTTTGTACCTTAAAAGTTCTTTTACCCTCTTGCACAAAAACTAGTGATGAAAATCTAGCATTTTTCTGGATTGTCCACAGAATGAAGAGTTCTTAGTCATAATATTATGTAGCTCTTTATTTTATGCTTTTAATCTGATGTGGTGTTCTATTAGGTTGGTGTTGGAATGTCAATGGAAGGTATTGAGCAGAATCCTGTGGTTTACGATCTCATGTCTGAAATGGCATTTCAGCGCAAGAAAATTGATGTCAAGGTAGCGTAAACTTCTCTTTTGACAAATGTAACAAGAAGTTTAAACATGTCAATTTGAAATCAGCCATCTAACTAAATCTGGAATGAGTACCCTGTGAAGGAAACCAAAAACATGTGTTGTACATATATAATTTTCTGCTGTTTATTATTAATGACATTATATATCTCATCCAGAAATGGGTTGATTCATATTCAACTAGACGATATGGAAAATTTGTTCCATCACTGCAAGAGGCCTGGAACATCTTGTATCACACGGTTTACAATTGCACTGATGGTGCCTATGTAAGTTATGTTTAATTCTTTTAAACTGAAAACGTACATTTGTTTTTAATAAAAACTTATGTTGGTAAAACACTTCCAGGATAAAAATAGGGATGTAATAGTGGCATTCCCAGATGTTGATCCAGCCTTACTTTCTAAGCCACAAATGGTTGGACGAAGATATCTCAGGTCTTCAAATCCATTGTTGAAGAGGAATCACCTAAAAGATACAGATGAAACGTTCGACAAACCCCATCTGTGGTACTCAACTTCAGAAGTTATACGTGCACTACAACTTTTCATTGAAGGTGGGAATGAACTATCAGGAAGCAACACTTACAGGTGAATCATTCATGCTTTCCTAGGTGCTGTTTGGTTCGCAAAATTCAAAGGATTTTAAGGGAATTGGAATGATCAATTGCTTTGACCAAATTCCAATTCCTTTGCTTGGTTCACATATTGAATTGGATGGAATCGTTTGAAAGTTTGAATTCCACAAATTACAGAAACTCGTCATTCGTTGGCATAAGTGAAGAAATTGAATTCCATCCCTTCGCATCCAATTTAACCAACACCATCCACCCCCTCACCTATCCCCTGCCCTCACTACGACCATGTTACTATTGTCATCATCA
>LUCG01244330.1:0-11812 GCA_001633085.1 Carthamus tinctorius
CCACCTAAAAAATAGGAGATAAACAAAATATAAATAAAATCAATGGTTAAGATTAGGTTTGTAAATTTTATACAAACTACTCAGTTTGTATTTGATACTTTCCCTATATATATAGACTTAGGTTCAGGTGAGACAAAACTGTTTCCGTGAGACCGGTGAAACCAACACTTTTTACATGAAATTTCATAGCAAAACACTGTGAAGGTTAAAAAAAATCGAATATTCATTGCAAAAACACTGTAAGTGTTACGTTCACGGTGTTTTTTGAGGTGAAGGTTCGATTTTTTTTGACCTTCACAACATTTTTGCTGTGTTCGAATTATTTATTTGTTACCTTCACAGTTTTTTGAGCTGTGAAGGTTTCGTCTTTTTACCGTTTTTTGGATTTATTTTCCTCGATAGTGTTTTTTAGTATGTTTTTACGGTGGATGTTCGAATTTTTTTAACCTTCACAGTGTTTTGTTGTGAAGTTTCATGTAAAAAGTGTTGGTCTCACCGGTCTCACGGAAACAACTTGGTCTCACCGGAACCCAACTCTCCCCCCCTCTCTCTCTCTCTCTANTATAATTTAAAGTGGTTCGGTTTGGT
This sequence comes from Carthamus tinctorius, assembly GCA_001633085.1. NCBI lineage: Eukaryota > Viridiplantae > Streptophyta > Magnoliopsida > Asterales > Asteraceae > Carthamus > Carthamus tinctorius. The sequence continues at coordinate 589 of LUCG01244330.1, forward strand.
TTGGTTCGGTTTAGGGGGAAAGCGAGTATGTTCAGTTTTGGTTCGGTTTTTTCCAGTCGAGATGGAAACCAAAACCGATCTGTTTTCAATTTTCGGTTTTGGTTTCTCATTTTTTTGGGTTTTGGTTCGGTTTTTCTCGGTCGAGATGGAAATCGAAACCTTACCATTTCCAAATTTTGGTTCGGTTTTTCGGTTTTGGTTTCTTTTTTTTTTCGGTTTCGGTTTCGGTTTTTCCCGGTCGAGATGGAAACCAAAACCGAAACCGAAACATTTTCGATTATCGGTTCGCTTTTTCGGTTTTGGTTTGGTTTTTGCTCACGTTACCTTTTACAAATCCATTCCAATTCCATCCAACCAAACACGACCAAAATGCATGGTCAAATTCCATCAAATTTCAATTCCAATTCCAATCCCTTCAAAGTCTAATTCCTTTATAAATTGCAATTCCATCGAATTCCATTCCACGAACCAAACGCCTCCTTATAATTATCATACTTGCACTTTTAACACATATTCATAATTGTTTTGACAATCAACATGATTTAATGCGGGTTTCTGAAAATATAAGTAACGGGTTTTTTGTGTTTACGATCATATAGGCTTATATACTCGTTTGATTTTGGCCCTATGACTTATGAGGGGGCAAAGAGTAATAATAAGAAAAGCCCAAGGGTAGTAGTGGTAATTTGAAGTGTCACTTTTTATTCTGCCCTGCTGGAACCGAAACGTATATAAATGAGAGGCCATGAAGGTCTTTAAAGCGCCACTGAGGGCGACCTTCAACGAATTAATAATCTCTTTTTTCGCATAATTTTGGCCATACACTTTTATTTCAATAATTTGTTTTTTAAGTTTTATGTAATATATAAATCATACAGATAAAAGTTTTAAAAACTAACATATCAAATATTTATATGGATTAATATTTAGTAGTGCAACTTTCTTAAATCAAAATTTACAAGTAATAAATGCATAAGATTCTTTAAATGACATATAGCTATGGGTTTTTGTAAAAAGCTGATGCTAACGTAAGAAATGATTATCAACTGTTGGATGAAAATTGAATGCATGTTAGAATGAGATTAAAATGATAAACGGTTCAGATCTACTTCTAACGCTTCTCACCGTTAACTATGTTTCTCACACGATTCTTTACCTAAGTAACTAATAACAAATTAATAAAAATGTTCCGAATATACATTTTAGGGTTTACTTATCCAACTTGTCACGAAAAGTTATTGTATATATTGTACTTCCATTTTTACCATTTGACATATCAGAGTTTAAAAAGTGGTCATTGTATGTATCCAATTTTATCAAAACCTATCATTTAATGTATCAAACTTGTCACGAAAATGTATCCAACTTGTCACGAAATACATTAAATGGTAGGTTTTGATAGTTTTGATACGCCAAATGGTAAAAATGGAAGTACAGTACATACAATAACTTTTTGTGACAAGTTGGATACACTTTCGTGAAGTAAACCCTACATTTACTTCATGTTGAGGAATCTATGTGAGAAGGGTAGGAAGAGATTTGCATCATTAATCACTTTTAATCTCAAACAGATCCCATGCATTGCGGTTGATGGGAAATTGATTCGGTGCATCTCATCCTAACATGCATCTAAGGGTGGAGATCTCTATTTTTATCCTTCTCAAGATAACTCCAATTCTCACTCGAGCTCAACCCTTACTCAATAATACTATTGATAACCAATTAAAAAACATGTTTAAATACAAGATAAGAAACCATAACTAATACATCATAATACTACATAAAACTAATAATAACAGAAATTCCCACTCCCTAAAACTACATAAAACCTAAAATAAAAGTAAAAATAAAAGAAATAGAGAACAAAACAAAACATGAATTAAATTTGGAATGTTCTAGTTTTCGGCTTCATGATTGCGCAAATAGAATTCTAAAATAAATTATCTAATTATACACAATTGTTTGAGTAAACTAGAAGCTTGGTCCCAATGATTCGTCAAAAATAACATTCTTTTTTATAAAATTTTGAAATTATAAGATAACCATCATGGTTTTAATAGGAAAATCTAAACTTGATCCCCGTGATTTATCAAAAATAACATGTTTTGTTATATAAAGTTTTTCTGTTATTGAGAGTCATTTTTGTCATTTTATCGATGTTTTAGTTTATTACTCAATCAAAATCGATTTTCTTAATTGTGGTCCATTTTTTTGATTGGGTAAAATTAAACAAAAATGCCTCTCTATCTAAGAGAATTTTTTAATGGTTGTTACAGAAAGGGATCAAATTCGGTTGCATTTGTAGACTACAATGACGAACTCGTTAGAGGTGTATGCGGGTTGGGTTGGGCGGTTTTTGCCATTTATACAACCCATCCCAATTTTGACAGATGGAAAAAAATGTCAACATGACTCAAACCATTCAAAAGTATAACCAACATGATGCAACGAGAAAGTGTGGAAGGATCAACAAGCGTTTAAATCCTTTGATAGACAAAATTTATGACACTTAAAACTTAAAAACAACGGAATAATCTCCAAAAAAAATGAAAGATGAGTTTTTATTTGAACCTACCCCTATATATATAGGGTCGGATTCAAGGGAAAACCTCAAATAAACGGAAAACTGAGGAACATCTCATACTCCATCTGGACCATACGAGTAATTTTGCAATATGCATAGGTGTACAATGCACTTGTGCATAAAAACTCAAAATGAACTCAAATTACCCATATGCAAAAGTGTATAGGATCCAGATGGAGGGCTATGAGGGTGTTCATCGGTTTTCCGTTTTTCTTTTTGTTGAGGCTTTCCTTTGAACATCCCCCTTCCTCTCTCTCTCTCTCTCTATATATATATATATTACATTATATATAAATATAAATATTATCGACGGACCGGTTCGGTTCAGCTGAGCTAGGCTAACCTAATTTCAGTTCTCTTAATTGTGGTTTAACCGTATGTGGGTCGACAATTTAACGAGTTAAATTTAATTGAGTTGTTGATGGATTTGGTCGGATGGCTTGAACGATCCGACAGTTTTTAAACAGAAGTGCTATTTTTGACAAACAACAAGGACCAAATCTGTAATTTCCTCTAATATTTATTACACAGTCATCATGATTAATTAAGGATAATTATTTTTGAAAACATGTAAGAATGGACAATCGGCCATGAATTTATAACGCCACTTTATTACGACGGATTTGACACGTCATCTTTATACAAATTCGATTCTATACGCGTATATATATATATACATATATACATATATACACACACACAGTGTGAAAGAGAGAGAGAGAGAGAGAGNACCAGATACAAAGGCTGTGTTCCATTTCTGCTGCTGAATTCCAAGCAATCATAACTACTTTATATCTTAATTTATTGAAAATTTTGTTGCTTTCCGCTTCCATTTTTGTTTAATTGCTTCAATTTTGTTGTTTTCTGCCACCAATTTCAACATTTAGTTTATAATTGGCTGAAATTCCGCGTTGATTTGTTGGATGTCTTATTACATGAAAGATTTTTTGGATTCTTCGTACTTTGGAAGAAACCCTTGTCCCTTTCCTCTCTAAGCTGGGGCTCGCCTTTTTAGTTCTTGTCTACTCGATTAGGGTTTTGATTTGCTATATGTAATTCTGAACCTCCCTTTTCAAGGATCGTTGGTACTAATTGATTTGAGCAGATGAGGTGCTTTTCTTGCATAAATTGTTTCCCCAAAGATGTTGAGAATTACGATGGCAATATGACAGCCAATGAATTTGCAGGTTTGATTGATGGCTGCTCTTTGTTAACTGATTGTGAATTATGTATTGCAGTTGATGAATTATGCTTTGCTTTGATTTCTGCATATAGATCTTGATGGGAAATTTTGTTGCTCTGTTTTGGATAATGTGATTTGGTTGGGATTTCTGTTTGTTGGTGTGTGTAGATGGGAAGTTGGCTGATTCTGTAATGGAAAAAAGGTTTAGCAGTCAGAGGGGTAATGTGGCACGCGGTTTTACGTTTCGTGAGCTTGCTGTGGCAACACAGAATTTTAAAGATGCTAATTTGATCGGAGAAGGTGGATTCGGAAGTGTTTATAAGGGTCGGTTAGAGTCAGGGGAAGTAAGTTTGTATTCTCACCTTGTTTACATTTGTCATTTTATCATCACCATAAAATCAAGATCTTACGAAAGGTGTGTGTTAATGTTTGAGTATTTGCTGTATTTATATGTTAGGTACTTAAAAAAGATCATGATATTGTGTGATTTGTTTATGAGGGCATGCTGAAATATGTTTAAGATTGTGGGATTAATCATGGAATTTGCTGAACAGATTGTTGCGGTTAAGCAGCTGAATCTGAATGGGCTTCAAGGGAACCAGGAATTCATTGTGGAGGTTCTTATGCTGAGTCTTCTACGCCATTCAAATCTCGTCACTTTGATAGGTTATTGCGCAGATGGAGATCAGAGGCTTTTGGTTTATGAGTACATGCCACTCGGTAGCTTGGAAGATCATCTTTTTGGTGAGCCAATTTCGACTACATTCTTTTTGGTGATTTGCAGAAAGAAATCTTACAAATGCCACTCATTTGGTTTGAATTTAAAAATGCTAGGTATAGAACTAATCTCGGTATTTTTGCCAATTAACATATAAACGGCACCCCAAAGTTTGTCATTTAGGATGAGACAAGACAGAACAAAAACTTGTTGTTCCACGTTTGGTGCAACATTAAGATTGGTATTGGATTGTCCCACCAAAATAGGTGGAACAAAAATTAGGGTGATTAAGCAAGATTGGTAAATTACCAAACTACCGATTTCAAATTAAAATGTTGAAACCTTGCACAGTTCTTTCACCCGCCTACCTCACTCTCCCCTGCCCATTCCCACACATAGAGTGAAATTTTGAGGTTTTGTGTGGCTTGAAAAACAGAGTGGTAGAGGCGAAACTTTTGATGTAGATTGACAGAAACATAAATGGATAACATACTTTCTTGCATTTACTTTTTTATCATGTAAATGCTTTAAGAAAGAGAATTCATATTCTTCATCTGTCTGTCACGGAAAAAATCGTAGAGATTCTTGAAAAGAGTTCTGATTCATTGCATAAATAACATGTTGCATTTGATTCTTGTGACTTCACATGATGCATAAATGTTCACAAACAGTTAGAATTAAATAAGAGCATTTTAGTACACGAGATATCAAGGACCCATCCTGCAAATCCTGCGACTTGACTAGGAAACAGTCGTAATAATTATCATTCAGAATATAGACATTGAATGCAAGCTAAATAATTCCCTTAGGGGGACCTACCGGCATAGTTGTTAAACTCTTACGAGTCACGAGTCGAGTCAAATTACACTAGAAACGAGGCGACTCTTAAGATGACTCGTTAGGCACCCTTACTCGGTTCATGACTCGCTTTTTTTACGAGTCGAGTCGGCCGAGTCGAAGAGAAAGGCAAATGTCCATTGGTTTTTTGATTCATAGTGACCGGTCCTTCAATCCCCACCCAAATCATATCCCATTTTAAGCATAGATGGATGGAGAAACTAAAAAAATTACAAAGTTAGAAGCTTTTTTGATATAAACCTGAGATTGACTTGCAAATTTGTCACTTCTTTTCTGTTTTTGATTGTTAACATATATTATATTGTTATATGATGTTTATATTTTGACACACATATAACAACGAGTTGTGAGTCTATGACTTATAACTAGCGAATTTGTAACATTTTAGTAAGTAGACAACTTATATTTTGTTAATACATGATATATATATATATAGTATATAATTTTTTGTCATGACTCTTACGAGCCGAGTCACGAGTTGACAACTATGCCTACTGGTAACCTGGGTAGGGCCATAGATTTTGTAGAATATCAAATATAGGGATAAATTTTAACCATGTGTATATAATTTTCAGATTTAGAGCCTGGACGGGAGCCACTGGATTGGCACATGAGACTAAAGATTGCTGTTGGTGCAGCTCGTGGGCTCGAGTATCTCCATTGCAAAGCAAATCCGCCTGTTATTTACCGTGATTTAAAATCTTCAAACATATTGTTGGATAGTGATTTCAATCCAAAGCTTTCGGACTTTGGACTGGCTAAATTGGGTCCTGTTGGCGATAACACTCACGTGTCAACTCGAGTTATGGGTACCTATGGTTATTGTGCCCCCGATTACGCAATGAGTGGCAAACTAACTTTAAAGTCCGATATATATAGCTTCGGTGTGGTTTTGTTGGAGCTGATCACCGGACGTAGGGCAATTGACACAACCAAGAAACCCGGAGAGCAAAATTTAGTCGCTTGGGTAAGTTTTGGTCAATTTCCTGCCTGTTATCTTCAGGGCCGATGATATTTTCCTATCTGTTATCTTCAGGGCACGCGTGATTTGTTATCTTCAGGGCCCTAAGGGGTTAGTTGAGGGGGCCCACGGCTATCAAAAAGATATTCTTCTATTAATTGTAGTCCATGACACCACAGTCAATGTAGTGGGCCACGAGTTCTATACTGAGCTTGTTTGGTTTGGTTTCATTTTGTCTGATTGTATAAACATTGTGCTCACTTTCTATAATATCTTCTTTCTATTTTATGCAGTCTCGGCCCTTTTTGAAAGACCGTAAGAAGTTTGTTCAGCTGGTCGACCCGTTACTGCAAGGCTGCTTCTCTGTACGTTCGGTGCACCATGTGATTGCCGTAACTGCAATGTGTCTCCAGGAGCAAGCAAATTTCCGGCCCCTGATCGGTGATATTGTTGTTGCACTCGAGTACTTGGCCTCTCAAGCTGAAATGTCTGAAAACCACAAGAGTTTGACGGTGGGATCACAACCATCGCCCGGCCATGCTCGTGAGCCAGGCGCGACCACAGTCCCGACTTCTAAGTGACGGTTTTCCGAAGGCAAAGTTCTACGCGAAGATCGTTAGCGGTTAAAAGATTTACTACAACAATGGGATTCAAAGAAGCCAACAGGATGCTTGCTTTACTCTGAAGCATAAGGTAAAGATCTTTTATGATCTTAAAAAAATATCAAGAAAATAGATAAAATGAACGGTAACCTATAGTTCTTGCTATTATTGGTGATGTTGATGGCTAGGGGCGGATTCAGATTTTTTTTTTCAAATGGTGGCACCATTTGACTATAAGAAATATATATAGATATTTTTCACAAAATTAATGGTGGTTGGTTCATTGTTTTTCAAATGTAAGGTTTCAAGCTCGAGTCTTTTATTGTAAATTTTTTATGAACACAATAAATTTGAAACTAAAAGCTAAAATCTAGAAATAAATGACAGTAACTAGATTTGAACCCACGACCTCACATTTAAGAGACGAGGAATTAACCAATTCTACCAAAGAAAACTTGTGTTTTTATTGTAGTGTCAAAATATATATGGTGACACACAACAAATTGATACGGTAACACCTTTCCAGAGCCTATAAAATTTTACACTACGACGGAGGAACGAGATATGGTGGCACGTGCCAGCGTATCTAGTGCACTAGGTCCGCCCTTGTTGATGGCAAGTTGTCAAGTCATATTGTAATTCTTGTTTATATGGAAAAATATCACATCAAAATCAACCGAGGCAATATAGGTTGAAAATCCATTTACCATGTAAAATGGGTTACAAAATATGAAGAATCGAACTTTTGTTACATTAGTTGAGAAAAAAAAATGCAAAATGTTTCCATCCACTTTCTTCGTATTGTATGACATTACGATATGCTAATTCACTTTCGTATCTCGGTGCAGGGAAGCTTGAATGGATCATGTATTTATGGTCTGCCCGTGCATGGGTATATAATTCGTAAGTACACCGATATTTATTTGATTTTCCGAATGGGGTTTATTGTTTCGGTTCGATAGAGAAATGAAAACGTAGATAAACGGTATGCTTCCTACTACGTTGTAGTTGCAGGTGTGTGGAGTTTGTAGGGATTGTTTCATTTTATATCTAGGTGAACATATGAACTTAACGTCAAATTTATTTTATTATTTTGGTCGTTCTATTTTATGTGGCTTATTTATATGACTAGTGAACAAGTAAACACATGCTTGTAGATCTTATTTGCTTGATATTTCACGTAAACAACTGTTCTACCTTTTAACAGTAGAGATCAGGTCGTAAACCAGTATTCGAGTGGGATAGACTCGAATAGTATCGATGTCCATTTATTTTCTATTTTGTAAAGAGAAAAAGCCTGCAAGGGTTACAAAATGATTGGTTTCACATGTTCATTGGGCACAAAATTGCAGTAATTATTTTCTATCGAGTACAATTTGTGTCCCACATAAATAAAAGCATAAACATTTTGATAAAGAATAACATTTTTATAATAAGAAATAAAAAATAATACTTAGAATTATGATTGTTGTTGATACTTGTTGATAAAGTATTTCAAAGAATTACTCGAATTGCCATTGTCGAGTGTAAGTGAGCATTGAGTTTTATCTTATTACATATATTTAGGCTATCAGTATCCCAACCCTCTCAATTTAACTGCCACATCAGTTGACACACTCTAACCCTCTCTTAACTCTCTCTTAACCCTCTACAACCCGTACCCCAACCCTCTCCTTTTTTATTTAATATAAAACACGCACACCACACACACTTTGAAGCGGTGTCCCCAACCCGATATCACTCCAACCCGGCAGGCTTTACCNATACCGCAGCCCGCTCAGCCCGACGGGCTTGAGCCCGCTAAGCCACGGCTTGCGGTACGCATAGCCTTAAACAAAGAAAGTATGCATAAAGAAAAAAATGACAGTTATCGCTGTTAGATTTTAGTTTCGGCTTCGACTTGAAGATCTTCTTTTACTTTTGTTCTTTTGTTTTTTCACCTTCTGTTCTGTCTAGTCCTCAATTATCTTGTCAAACGATTTTAATTGTTGCCGTAGTTTGAAAGAGAGATCACATAAGACTATGAACAAGAGTTGAACATATTCTTCTACTTTCTTCATTTTGAAGAAAAGTTTAAATAATCTGTTGGAGCATAAAACGGCCCAAAATCTCCATTTTCTCCATTTAGCCCTTAATTGAGACGCATATTCAAGAACTAAGCAATGACATATTGACATTTTCTATTGTCTTCGAAAAAAATAAGCATACTATTACCAATTGATATAATTAAGATATAGATTTTGACATATTTATTTTTGTCTAGTTAAATAAGTTTTAGGTATTGAAATTTTATTTTTTGAATAATCAAAAACTTTTATAAACAGTAGAATTTCAATATGTAATGAAGCTTTTGATAAATAAAAACCGAAAAAGTACGTTAATGTTGCAATTAATTTGCCATTTATTTGATGATTGATCTTGATGTTATTAAGAGATACTTTTATAAAATGACTTTTTTGATGTTATTATATTTATCAATAAAATTTTTATCCAAGTGGTTATATCTACCTATACCAAACAACATGTTTTAAATGATTCAATTCAAATTTTTATCAGTCAATTATACATGATAATGAAATGTTAATGACTGATTCTAACTTTTTTGTAATTTCATTTGTAACAATTAAAAAACCAAATATTCCTTCATTATAAAAACCATTATCAAGAACAAAAAAACACACACACATTGAAAAATTCAACAGAAACCTAATGGGGCGTTTGGTTCGTGGAATGGAATTCGATGGAATTGGAATTAGAAATTTGATTTTGAAGGAATTGGATGGACTTTGACCATGCATTTTGGTTGTGTTTGGTTGCATGGAATTGTAAAAGGTAAGGTGAGCAAAAATGAAACCGAAAAAAAGAGAAACTAAAACCGAAAAAATCAATTCAAAAATTGAAAATGGTTCGGTTTCGGTTTTGGTTTCCATCTCGACCGGGAAAACCGAGCCGAGCCGAAAACGAAATCGGTTTCGGTTTTGGTTTCCATCTCGACCGGATGAAACCGAACCAAATATACTCGGTTTCCCCAAGACCGGACCAAACCGAACCGCCTTAAATTATATTATTTTTATTATATATAGTGTGATTATTTAATTATGTATATATATGTAATATATTTGATTATTTAATAAATACAAAAACTAAAAACTAAGACCGGACCGAACCGAACTGTAAAAGGATTTGGAATGAGAAAACGATAGATGGAGATGAGAAAGCCATAGATGGAGAAAATGATAGTAGGGAGGGAAGATTTTAATGAATTCCATGGGTTATTGTATGGAATGATAAAATCCATGGTTGAAGGAATTCAAAGGATTCCTTAGTTAACATTCCGTAAATCAAACAAGACCATGGAATTTGGTCAATGGAATTGGTCATTCCAATTCCATCGAATTCCATCAAATTCTGCAAACCAAACGCCCCCTAAGTTTTCTGTTATGAACCGAGGGACATAGAAGAATGCAACACATGTGCTAGACGTCCATATTCAATATGAATAATGAAAGTGACTTTCATGATATTCACATGGATAATACAACATTCATGATGAATCATACATGGATCATGATATCCATCATGTATCATATGTCCATATCAATATAAATAACGAAGGTGATTCAATATGAATAATGAAAGTGACGTTCATGATATTCACATGGATAATACATGGTGTGGACACGTAGCGGGCTCTCCTCCTGTTACCCATTTGAACCCTGCCTCTACATACATGCATGCATGCATACATACATACATACATAAACACACACACAGACAGAGGAGGGCAGAGGGTTTCAAGGGAAAATATTAAAAAAGGGAAAACTGAGAAACACCCTCGTAACCTTTCATCTGGACTATATGCACTTGTGTATACAGGTAAATTAAGTTGTTTTTTTGGTTTTTATGCACGTGTGCATATTACAAATTATTTGTACACATAAGTACATACAATCTAGATGAAGAGCCATGAGGGTGTTTCTCAGTCTTCCGTTTTTTTGAGATTTTTCCTTGAACCTGGCCCTATATATATGAAGTGGTTATCAACCGTTGGATGGGAAATGGATGCACGTTAGGATGAGATAGACCTAGATAATTAAGATACACCGAGATGCACCAGATCAATTCCCTTCTAAACGCAATTCGTAGGAGAGTATGAAATTATAAGTAATCACTGGTTCATATCCACTCTTTACACTTCTTACAGTAACTTTAACTTATCACACGATTATTTACCTTTCCACATATATATATATATATATATATAGGGGTGGAGGAAAGTTCAAATGTGAACCACTTTTTGGTTGTGAACGTGAGGACA
>LUCG01244439.1:0-26943 GCA_001633085.1 Carthamus tinctorius
TTAGTTATAAAAAAAGTAATTGGCACATAACAAATATAAATATCGCAGGCTTGGGGCGTTACAGATTGTACTTTAAAATGATATATTTAGGGGTCTATGATAAACTTTATAAATCAAAAAAGAGACTCTGTTACCTGGATAACAAGTGCAGGTCATAATACTGATGATGTGTCAAAAAATTTACAAAAATGACATTGAAATGGCATTTTTATTATATATATAGGGGTGGGTTGATACGAAAACGCTAAATTTTAAAGAAAAATTTTTTTAATAATTTTTTATGTACAAAATCATATATGATTACCGACTTACGGGACTTGCCCGTGACTTTAAGTCACGTGACAAGTCGTCCGTGCCCATTTTCTTTCGTCGGTATAAAATCATATATGATTTTGTATATGAAAAAAGTTTTTCATAAAATAAAGTTTTTTTAAAAGTTAGCATTCTCGTGTAAACCTTTTCTCTCTCTCTCATATATATATATATATGTACTCACAAATACCTATATATATTATACACGAACACGCATAGTGTCTCACTGGCGATCGAGAAAACCTTTTGGGGCCTCTTTCGCTACCATCAATTCTCTCCTGCCATGGTTTCATTGATATAAGAAATTCAATTCCCACCGTTCTCCCTTTTAAAATAAAAAAGTTGTTTTTGTAGTAATTCAAATTAAGCAAATGATGGAGAAACGGTAAAATAGTTAATTTAAAAATTAAAATCATCGCTACATCACAATTTACAGATGCCAAATATCATCATTTATCAGGTTTATAGGTAATCAAGTCCCTTTTTTTTACGACCCCTAAAATAGAATTTGAAGTAAAGTACACTACCTTTTAATACAATTTGTCCTATTAATTTCCATTAATTTCCATTCCTGACCAAATTTCCATTAATTTCTGCAGATCCATTAATTTCCATTCCTGACCAAATTGGGGGGAATGAAATTTTTATTTCTACTTGATTTTTTTTTCCATGCATTGTTCCATCTATGGATGTTAAATGAAACATTTTTGTATTTTCAAGTTGGAAAAACATATTCTTTTTAATATGAAGCAATTTTTCATTGATTATATTGGGTTAACCAAACAACATCAATGCAATGCTCATTCCTATTACCATTCTCCTGCATTCTCATTATCATTTTCATTCTCATTCTCTAAAATGAACCAAACGCCGCCTTACAGTCGTGCATTTTAAAACCTAATTTTTGGAAATCTCTTTAAGTATAAGTTAGTTATACATTATCTACAAATAATTATTGCTTATATAAATTATTTATCAAAGTTTATATTTCATGTACATTGATTATCACCCATACTTCTAACCTCTCCATCATACCCACTCTCCTTCCCAAGGTGATGATGATTCCATCGCTTTTGCCCTCAAAGAACTCCTAAAATTTGTCATCTCCATCTAACAAGTAAATTTCAATTTTGAAATCTTTGCTATGAGAGAAGTTTTCAAGAATTACATTTATCAAGAATCTTAAGGTTATATTGTCGAGCTCTTTCAAGTAAGATTCAACATGTTTCTTATGTTCGTCTAACAATTTTTGTTTTCGTTTTATCGGTGAACTTACAATCTTTGAGATTTTTCAAATGACTTATATCTTCTCTTTCCCACAAGTGACCACATTATTCGATTTTAGGGGTTTAATTTTTGGTATATATAAATTCAGATGATTTTCAGGGTTTAATCTTTCAATACATTAATCAATTTCAGTGATTTAATCGATTTAAGGTTTCTGAATTTCGTGTGAATTTGGAATTTAGGGTCTTGTAATAGCTTCCTATTCTTTTGTGCTCCTAAAATAGATTCAATTATACAAAAGTCTTGTAAGAAGCCAACATTATAAACACAAGAACACTTTATTTACAAATATTGATTGATCTAATGAATATAATGGATGTACATATGGTCATAGTTTATGTTCTTTTGGTTGGTCATTTTTTAAGATTTTGAAAGTGGACACTTATTATGGTTACAATATTGGCATCCATGCATGTTGCTAATATAGTTAGTAACTATTTGTTGTCTACAAGAAAGAACATCAAATTATTTCAAAGATATGAAGTTAAGTTTTTGCTATCTAATTAATCTCGATTGTTTTATATAGTTTTCTTACTCTTGGCTTTTTTATTTTCATTTGTAGGCTATGGTTTATACTTGTTCATGATTATTTGCTTTATTTTGAATTTGACTTTTTGCACTTATTACTTTTTATTCATTGTACATCTGTTTTGTGTTTGAGTAAGAGTCTAACATGTCATTTACGAATTTTTAAGTATTTATCTAGATGATGTTATATGTTCTATAATAGACAAGTTCAAACATTGATGCAAGGGATAGAGAATCACAGTCGTGTCATGTGATGGGAGGCTATTGGGAAGATGCTAAAACAGCAATGAGGCTATTGTAGTTGACATGTCAACTCTAAATCATGTGAAAAGTGCGATGTTATGAAATAAGTTGACGTTTGGTTGGTTGTTATTTTTAGTATCAGTTTCAAGCTAGCCTTCAAAATAAGAATATGTGGTTAGATGTTAGAATGACAAATTTCTTCAATAGAAAGTAGATGTTGCAACAAAGTATTTATGGCCAAACGATCTAATACCTTCTCGTAATGTTGTATTTTTTTGTATTATAATGTTAGTCTGATTTCTTTTTTGATTTGTTGTTGTGTTGTTAGAAACTTTTCCGGATGCTTATGAACTATACTATAAAAAAGTTATGATGTTTTGGATGAGTACACCTTGTTTATTTGAAGTTCAATGCCTATTTGTTTACGTATATGAATTATGCATTTATCTTAATAAGTGACATGACTTAATTACACAAGTTCAACTGAATTGACCAACATTTCTCACATCTAACAAGTGGTATCATTGTATATGGGTCTGTTTTTCCGGTATCATTTAGATTCTGAGCTTCATTTATGGTCTATTGGGTTTCATTTGAAATTTTGACTTATCGTATTTGCCTATTTGGTGATGTTGTTCATTTGGATCTGGTGGAATGGGATTGATTTGGTACCGATAGCCAATGGCGGAGGCAACAACCCCCTCTAATTCTCGGGAAATTCTCTTACATGGTTTATAGAAAAACAGTCGCAGCCACCACCAAGTTTAAAAGGCCAACACCATAATTGTTTAACTTTTTATATTAGAAAACCCACACATGTCCTAAGTCACATATAAAATCATATATGATTCACGTACAAAATCACATATGATTTACGTACAAAATCACATTTGATTTCCGCGACTTTAAGTTGTGTCCAAGTCTAAATGGGCGAAGCTCCTCACATTATCGTAAATAGTTAGCGTTCTTGTTTGAATCATTTTCTACATATGTATCATGTACGTATGTATAGATGTTTTTATTTGCAAACCACATTAATTCTGCAAAGTTTGCAAACCCAGTTCATTAATCTATGATTGAAAATGAATAGGAGTTATCTATGTTAAGAAAAAAACATAATTAATAGACCACACCTAAATTAAATTAAAAAGGGTAAAATAGTATATAAAAAACCTTGAATATTTGTTATCATTTTTCAGTTTAACTTTTTATTTTCGATAATGCTTAATGATGCTCAATATTTTTGGTAACAATTTTTATTTTTATTTTCTATTCATATTTTTTTTTTCGGGTTTCATGTTTGGTTTCATTGTTTCGTCTTTTTTGGTTCAATTTTTTTTTTTGAAAGGCATGACGGCATCAAACAAATGAATGACTACCACAAACACACACACACGCACGCCTCCCCGGCGGTATCAGGCATCCACGGGCAGCCCGCTAATCCGTCGCTGTTCCAGCCCAGCTTACGCTGGACCTAGAACCCAATCTTTAACTGGGCTGGGGGCAGCCAGTCTATGACTGGACCAGTCCAATGATTGGGTCCTCCCTATGCCCTCAAATTGACTTCCCTTGGAATCGAACCCTGGTAGACTGGGATCCCATCCACAGCCCCCCCGCCCTCCAAAAAAAAAAAAGAAGAAGTTATCGCCCTAGAGACCAACTAAGCTAGACATGATTTGTTTTTTCGTTCACTTTTCATGGTTTCATGAATGAAAAAATTCATGATTTCATCGTTCATGACTTAACGTTTTCTTAATCTTTCAAAGATGAAATAGGTTAAACAAATTTCATCAAAACAAATATCTCACACAACGAAACAAAATTACAAAAATTATGAAACTCCCCTTCCTCTTGAATCAATAAACTCAATAATACAAATTCCAAAATGAGAAATCTCAATGTGAGAAAATGAGAAATCTCAATGTGTTTAATCATATAAGATGAAGCGTATAGGTATTACCAATACAACAAGTGTGTTAATCTTATATGATTAAGCTTGTGTATCATATATGATATCATAATTCTCGCATTCTCGTAAAATGTTTAGCTTCTCGTTTGAACTTGACCTTATATGTAACCATAGGTAATGAAGTTGCATCATTAGAACGAGATAGTTTTTAAATGTTTGAAACGATGAGTTTGATTACTCTCGTATCGATGAGAAGATGAAAATTTGTATGAAAAAAGAGGTGCATGCATCATGGCATTGTTGCTGAAATCATTTTCTGAAAATGGGCATGGTTACAAATGTGAGAGATATGATGGTTGCCAAGGTGTGGAAAAGGTTCATTTCCTGCAAACAGTTCACAGAGGTTGGTGACTCTGATTCTCATCAGCAATCCTAAACTCAAACACACCAACAATTACACAAAAAAGAATCATTGTTCTACTGATTTTCTTATGATATATTTGTTAAAATGCAAAAGTTTTGCACAATTACTTGTATTGATTTAAGAAAAATCCATATCACCAGCATTTTGGCACATTGCTAGCAAAACTCTGAAGAAAACTACAGATTGGGGGAAGCACCAAATTCTCACAGATTATAAACAGTTTCAGCCTAGTATTCCTATATGAAATTCATCATCACATCTTCAATATTGGAGTAGAAATGCAAAACTATACATACTCCACATTTTTGTATACTAGTGTTCATCATAACTCCAATTGGAAGCTTATTCCGATTCCGATTTACTGAGCTAAATGCTTGAGTTTTCAAAAGGATCGATTTTAACTGTTGGCAGGCGGATCTCGGGACTCATGAGGTGTTAAAGGGAGATCCGACTGGCGCAGCAAGTCCAAGAGATCGCATGATTTTGAATCGGCGAACCTTCCTTGATGTATACAATGGGCAGCTCACCTCCTACATAACCAAATAAAATGGTCAGCTTGATTTATATCGAAAGATCTAAAAAACCAAATGGACCCAAATAACCCAGTAAATTCAGGGAACAGGGGTAGTAGGATGTACGCAGACCTTGACTCTAGACTACAGCTCTATCCTAAGGGGTAGAGAGGTTGTTTCCATGAATAGCCCTTGACTTGCAAATTGAAAGATCTAATAAAAAACAATATATGGAGAACCACATTAACTCACGTCAAAATGTACTTTCCGTTTTCTTTCACGCTTGCTCCTCGCTCTACCTGTGCTGTCGGTTCCTGCTCGGCTTGAACTTGACGAGTTATCCCTTTCTGAATGTGTGAAAAACAAGTATAACTTATAAGATGTTTGGAAACGATATGATCACTTAAAAGGGAAGGAAATAAAGCATGGAAGAAATGAGAGGTTCTTAAAAGACCACGAAACCACACCCGATGGTTCAACTCACAACCAGAGGTTAAATACCTAGCGGTTGAGTAAACCTAGCTAACAGATGAAAAGATATGCAATATTAACACAATACATACAAAAAACACACTTTCTGGTGTAAGCTAACCATTAGACCAGCTAACCTGCATGAGTCGGAAGTGTTGGGTGATGAAGAAAACCGAAGAGATAGAGGTTGACTCAAGTAGGGTAAGGATGTGATTTCTTAAATTGGCTATTTTTTCTTGTACCCAAGGTTTTAGAGTATGGTAACACGAGGCGAGGATTAAGCCTCAAAGCAAAAAACCGAAAAAATCACATTTACATGCAAAACGTAATCCAATATGAAACTATTAGTCATAAGATCTCTACAAGGCATAAAACCGTGAAGTCATTAACTCCACAAGTCTTAATTTCATGAAATTTGATCAAATTTCATAGCTCTACCGTCATAGGAGTTATCACTATCATCTTCGTCTTCCAAATCCACTTGATTACTTCTCCTTTTTCTTGATAATGAGCTTGGGCCTGCATCCTCAACTCCATCGTCAACTTCAATTGGTAGATTGTCTCTATCAGTATCTTCTTCATCATCTCGGTTTGCAATCCACTCATCATCCGAAGGCACCTCATCAACAATCAGAGGATCATCTTCCTCCTTTAATGATTGTTTCTTCAAAAATCTATCCCTCAACTTCTTGTTGTACATAACATACACCAAGTTATTCATCTTGTCCGTGCTTAGGTGACTTCTTCTCTTTATGTGCATTTGATTGAACATACTCCAACTATGTTCACATGTTGATGCCGAACATGTAAGACCAAGAATCCTTATTGCAAACGCTTTTAACTCCGGTGTCTCGTCTCCAAAGTTATCCCACCATATAACTATATATATGTATTAATGAAAAAGGAAATTAACTAGTGGATAACTTTACAATGAAAAAAGAGAAATAAAAGTATGAGTAGTACCAGGTGGACGTGATTGGTAACTCGACAAAGCATTTCGGAATCCAAACAATCCTTGTCTGCGTGTGTATACATTAAGTTGGTTATCAATTTTTGTAAACGTTGTGTCATCCTTAATAAGTCTCTCCATGCAACGATACAATCCATATTTAATCTCTACATGCTCTGAGACATTTGGACTCCATCTGAATCGAGGATTCAAGTAATATGCAGTTGCATGCAAGTCGCAATGCAACTGACACTCCCACTTTGAATCAATTAAATCCCAAATCTCCTTGTAAGAGGACACATCTCCATCCAAGTTCTTGGCTATCTTCTCTTTTGCCTCATCCATTGCCCCGTAAATAAACCCCATTGCAGGAGTCTCACCTTCAACTAGCCTCAAAACATGCATAAGGGGCTTTGTTGTTTTAAGGGAATAAACCACACTAGGCCAAAACTTACGTTCATCCATTACAATCGTCTTTACAGCTATCCCTTCCGGTTCCTTTGCCCATGCACAACCTACCCATTCATTTGAAACAAACATCATTTGTAATGATTGCTTCAACATATACATGTTTTCTAGAGTCAAAAAGGATGTAGCGAATTTTGTAATAGCGGGTCGGAGAAGATCTTTCTTTGTAAACTTTTTTGTTAAACTCAACACCCATTGATGATTATGGATGAAATTGCTTACTCTTTTTGCTTTAAGCAAAACATTCTTCGGTCTAGGCAATTCTCCGATTTTCTTAAGCATCAAATCTATACAATGAGCTACACATGGAGTCCAATACAAAGTCTTCCTCTTCTCCATCAACAAATTCCCAGCGGCTTTGTACACACTTCCATTATCGGTAATAACTTGGATCACAATGTCTTCTCCAATCTCTTCTATAATGAAATCAAGCAATTTGAATAACTTTTGTGCATCTTTAACACAATCAGATGCATCAACGGTTCTCAAAAATACAGTCCCATATTGATTGTTAACCAAAAAATTGATGAGACTTCTATTTTTAACGTCAGACCAACCATTCAATAACAAAGAAACCCCGGTCTTTTTCCATGTTGCTTTTACTTCATCAACAATCTCTGATGTTGTTTTCACCTCTTTTTGTAAGATCCAATTACTCATCTCATGCACCGTCGGCGCTTTCAATCCTCCGCCATAATTTCCAACCGAACGCAACATGTTGAAATACGATGGGCTTCTTGCACAACTGAATGGAATCCCATTCTCAATGAAGAATCTCCCAATATCCAAGCACACTTCACTACGATGCTCAATGGCACTTGTTGGCATCTCTTTAGCATTAGTATCATTTCCTTTGTTCTTCAAAAATCGATCCATCGGTACTCTACTTCCTCTATCACTACCACTACGACAAGAATTCATGCCCTCTGATAAAATTCCGCTATCGCCACGATCATCAACAAAGTAGGTTTCACCCGCTATCATCTCATCAAAATTGCGTTGATAAGCAAACTTCGCATTTTGGAAGTTCTTCAAGTATTGGTTGATCTCATCTTTTACTTCCATGGGTACGTTCGGACATGGCACAACATCCTTATGAGTACATGCAAGATGCTCTTTCATTCTCTTCACTCCCCCCTTAACAACCTTGCTACAAAAGTTGCATCGGATATACTTATAACCTTTTTTCCCGCCTTCTCCTCCTGGCACTTCAATTTCTACACCATACTTCCACGAAGGATCCTTTCGTGATCCCATTTTTGGTCCGGTGCTAGTCATCGTTCCAGCTTAAAAAGGCAAACATAACAAACAAATAAAGTAACTTAGAGATATAATAACTGATAAGTATCAAAAATATATCTCTAAGAATATATAAAAAATATACTCAATGTTATATAGAAAATATATATACATATACTCACTGCTGTTTGTATAGAAATTACAGAATATATGTATACATACACAAAAAATAACAGCAGAGTCAGAGTCTGGTAGATATACAAAAAGTACAAAGTATACTTGTATACGTACACAAAATGACAGAAATATATTCACAGAATATACTCACTGATGTATTAAGCTAGAAGCCTAGAACTGTAGTCACAGAATATCCTTATATAAACACACACAAAATACATACTAGACAGTGAATGTTATATATACACACACACATACACACAATATACATAATTATACACTCCTAGCACAAATTGATATATCACAATTCACACATACTTATTGTGGTGGGTACCACCAGCTTTAAAAATATATACAATATACAATCATGTTCAAAGAAAAGAAAATGTGTATGTGTTACAAGTTGGAAAGTAGCACACGTAAAAATTTCTATACGACAACCACAAACTTGCAGTCAACAAGTATAGAGGACGGGCTTTGAGAAGCGTGAACAGGGAGGAAGAAGCAAGGTCAATCGTGAGAGGAGAGAGTGATTCATGATCTGCTATCGAGAGAGAAATGTTGTTGGTGTCGTTTATAAGATACTTTAGGGTTCGACTTTGGTCTTCTGTTGAATAAAGATGGAGAGGTTTCATAAAAATGACTAAATAAAGATAGAGCATGTACAAATGCAGGCGTATGCCTCTATGCCAACTCACTCACCACTACAAGATGTATGACTCATCCACTCAGTGAGAGGCGCACGCCTCAAACAATTTCCAAAACGATGCTTGTTTTGGCAATGTTTACTACAAACAATTAGATTCTCTCATAAAATGGGTTTGATGAAATTTATGCAAGCAGTCATTTTCGATAATATCCAACAGCAATCTTCATAATTCCTAATACATACCAGGTAACTGGTGACTTGAACGATCACGTCCATCAGGAGAACCAGATGACTCCTTACATGACCTGGGATGCTCCTTATAGTGCAACGCCTGCGTTCACAACAAAATTGAAAAGGATAATGACAACTTTAAGTTTCCAGGAAGCAAATAATCGTGAAAAAGAGAATACCAAATTAAAGTATAAGGTTCTTATTACTTGTTTCAAAGCATTCTGAAACTCTTTTGCCTGGTTACAACTCCTTTCTTCGAAACACTACGCATACGAAAAGAGAATCTTCATAACAAAGATTAAGAGGGCACAATCGGAGCAACAAACAAACGTATATTTGTTCAATGATTAAAAATGAAAAGATTGCATATTTGTAGTGCGTTAAGTAATTAAACATAAATGATGTGGACAACTGCAAAGATATTTTGGGTACCTACCATCTCTTTTTAACAATAAGGTAATAACCGATTGCAATCAGTGTATCATTTCTATCTGTGGATAACTTATAAACCACAGCCTTGATTGGGAGAAAATTCACTTTGCAAAGCGGCCAAACCAAACAAGTCCGGTAAATCCCACGTGAAATCAGGGTCTGGTAGGGGTGAGATATATGCAGACCTGACAACTACCCTCAAAGGTGAAAGCGGCAATTTGCAAAGAGACTGTAGGTGTAATATTATGAACCATGACCTTCGGTTCACAAAAGGGGCAAAATTGCTGATAAATCAAATCCATATGCAATAGCATAGGCCCTATCCCATGATGATCCAAGCATGGAAATTGTAGCCAGTAAATAAAACACATGTGGATGTAACTGTCATGAAGATATTACTCTAGAGAAGCCAAACTGGCTGATTTTTTTGAAACTTGAACACAAAGAAGACTAAAGATGGCAATACTTATGTAGCAGGGCCAACTCACTTCCTCAAATGGTGAAAGGTCTGTAGCTGGATCAACCCAAGCACTGAAAAATGAGACAAGGAATTTTAGGTCATATATTTAAACAGGAAACAAATCTTCTAGAATCTTTACATATCCAAAAAAGAAATATAACATATATATATGTGTGTGTGTGTGTGTGTCTGTTGAGTATTCATTACCTGCCATTCTTACCGAAGTACTGCACTAAAAGATGCCTTTCAAAGCGAGACCCGGATTTGCTTGATTTCTCTCCCAAAATCTGGATACAAAATGCAAATGAGAGGTCAGTGTAGACACTATCTAGAGTCAAACACTATAAATTTAGGTCATGTATAAAACTTAACACAAAAGGGTGATTTCAAGCAGAGTGCTTCAATATATTGCATTAGGGAAGTTTCTTTTGGCCAGTATAAGGTTCCACACAGTGAAAGAAAATTATGCGTATCTGATTACTTACTTCTGCAGGCCACCAACATTGTCCGGTTCTAGCCCAGACAACACTTCCAGGAGTTGCACATACTTCACTGTTTTCTGTCAGTTGTGATCTATTAGGCGTGAACTCCAAAACTGTAGCATTATCATCTCTATCTTCATCATTTCTATTCACATATAAAAAAATGCAACCTTTCAGAAAACATAAATACAAGAATACCAGAAAAGATGTAAAATACATCCCTGATATGAAAGAGAAAATTCCGTGCAAGTATTTTAGCACACTTGATCAAAGCATAACATCATTAGGATTAGCAGATGGACAAGGATGAATGGTGTTAATCATCCACAGAAATAAGGTGATTGCTATAAGCAAACTGTTCTCATGTCCTAGATGTGAAAACAGAACAGCATGATTCAAATATATGTGCGTTAAACCTGTTACTGCAAGGTTGAATTTGTGCTTTTTCCCCGAACGATTTGACGACTGTTAATTCCATGCAATTCATCGGTGTTTCTTGTCTTCTACTTTCAGGCTCAGTGGATCTAGTAAAAGACGGGTCATCTATATCCCTTATTTTGTCATTTGACGTATCTGAACTCCCCACAATGACACTTGATTGGATCTCTTTGCTGCTGTGCGGCTCCAGTTCTATGTCTGTTACATAAAAGATCAGAAGATGCATAAAGAAAACAGAAAATGGAAGATAAACAAGAGTTTTCAAAAGTCCTCTGTCAAGATACGACCTCCCCCTAATACACCACTTTCTAAATAAACAGCTACTGTAACCAAAACAAGAACAAAAACACATCACTAACTATAAAACTATAGAAACATAACTCTGATATATGTTAAATCCCGATATATCTATATTAAATTCAACTATTTTTATGCATAGAATAACTAAGAGCAATGGAAAACACTTTATTTAAATTAAATTAGGTTAACACCCACCATCCTTCTTTAGCGAATTTGGAAACATCAGTTACCAAAGTAATAAATGAACACCCACCCACCAAAACTGAAAAGCCACAATAGATGAAAAGCAACCAATACACAAAAGGATAGATAAGATCCAATACTTTCTTTCGTTGTCCTTATACCCGCGAGAACGCGACTGTAACGTACAATAACCACTTGGTTGAAAAGCAACTTTATCAGGAAAGAAATATAATAACGTGAAGCGCCAGCATCACTGAGTTCCAAGAGGGCTCAAAATTGGCAAGAAAAATATGACACATCATGAAGCTTTTGAGTTGCACCATTTTGGTAACTTATGTTGCGTTACTAAATACAAATAATCTTTTTATTTATTTGAAGCTTTTGATCTTCTATTTTCTAATATTACTTTTAGCATATTCTGAAACCAACTAATGTAAGCAAGGTTACGGTTGCTTAATGTCGGATTACATAATCATTAGATGTTACAAATTAATTCATATATGGAACTATTAGCAATTTAGCATAAATCTAAGTAGATTTAACTTCAAACTGTGGAAGGAACTCAAAGATAGTATTGGGCAAGTTCACGTGATTAAAGAAAATTAAAAAGGATAGTTTGTCCAGTCTCTATAGAAAAAGGTTAAACCTGCAACATCAAACTTATCTCAATCTTAAATTCTGAACTAGGGCTCTTTTCGGAAGAAAGAAGAAAATTATGAAATTGACACTTTTTCTAGGATGGACTGATTAATAGATAAGCTTCTAGCACTTGAAAGTAGAGTTAGACAAGGCATAGAAAATGCTTTCGCAAATATCAGTAACTTCGAGCTTACCAATATGGTACTATCTACTTTTATATAGAACCTAACAACATTTTGTCTCCATACCCTCTACCCTTCTTTCTCAATAAAAGTACTTCAAAATGTGATGTGGCTCAAAGATTCAAAGCGACCAACACGAATTCAGGGGTGATACTTAATGGCATCTTGTAGTTGCCCTAAAAGCTTACATCTTTTCATCAAGATCATAAGACATACAACTTTAATTATAACGCATTTAAGGTGTTCGTAGGCCAAGTCTACCTAATGTGTGGAGAAAAATATCTAAAGTGGAATAAAATCTTCATTACTAATTCCTTTACATTGGTAGGTATTAATTATGGTAATGTCACTTGGGAAGCATCTTCTCTAAACTGTACGTCCATCTTCTCTAAATTATTCAACATTGAATTTTTTTTCCGATGTCTTTATCTTACTTCTAGTTGTCCGTCCAACCTTTATCATTTTTTCCTTTCCCGAGAGATTCTTTGGCTCCTAATATTTCTCTCAGAAATCTCCCTCTCCTCTCATTTGGTCATTCAACATCTCCTACCCACCCTCTATCCCTACTACTGTTTTCCGTTGGCCTTCTATTTATTTATTTTTTTTTCCACTATATAGTTTACTTTCTTCACCAGTCAAACAAGTCAAATGTGATAGTTTTCTTGGAACAGACATTCAAATCCATAATCCTAGGTATCACCATCTTGGGGGTTACCGAGTTACCGGATACCATCCAAGCCAAGCACCCAATAGTAGTCAAACTCCATACTGCTATTGTTTATCCCTAATATCTGTGGCGCACTTGATAGTTGATACTGAGCTCAAAGTCCACAAATCTAATTTCCTTTGCAGTATGCCACTATCCTCACAATCTTTTTGTTTTATCTCTATAATTAGGAAACGGGAGTTCATAAGACCAGGCACCTCAACACTTCAACGGTTAACCCCATATTTTCCTTTCAAAAAAACAAGTTCTTGGTTTTACAACAAGGCAGAGTTCAAAAAACTAAAATTAATATATTTCAAATGAAATACCAATAAGAGTATCAATAACATGATCTACATTTTCATCCAATAATACTAGAGAAGCATATAAAATACCCACATCCTTTAAGTTAGAGTCTTCTTTCATGTCTTTTATCTTAATCACATCAATCATAAACTAGTAAACTCCAATCGATTCAACATCCCTTATATGCATCAACATACATTGTTTATCACAAGACCTCCCTCCCCAACCCAAGGAACCTTGAGATGACTTTATTCATCAAGTTTGCCCTAAACAGAAAAATAAAATAACAATCATGCAAACTAATCAAAGTTCACAAATTTTGCACCAAGTGAAGATAAGAGTAATTCATGTGGAAAATAAGAATTGCAACAGGTTCAATTTCATATAAGCATTGACAAAGATATCTAAACAGACTAAGAAACCCTAACCCTGATTAACATGAAGAAGTACCCCCAAACCTTTTGCAAGGTTTGGACTGATCGATTAAGCCAATTCATACATAAAATCAATAACAAATGCTTCATATATCAAATCAAAGTCATAAATTCCCATAGACAAGGTCGAATTTTGGAAAAAGAAAAACAAAAAAAAAGCAACAGTTAACCAACACCTTTGGAGGAACAGATGGGAAGAGAGAAATCAGTTCTAGGTTTGGATGCAGAAGGACTTCTAGGAAGCTGAAAACACTTGGGTATGTGATCAATTTGCTGAGGTTTTTCCCTCTTTCTCCTGCAATACACCTTCACCTCCATTGCCATTTTGTAGCACAAAGTTTGCGACAACGATAGAGAGAGATAAAGAAAAGAGAGATAATGAAAGAAACCCTATAAAATTTGATGGTTGTTTGAGGAGGAGGAGCTTGTATATATATGTACCAATTGACAACGCAAAATTTGGATTGGGGAATCTTGAATGGGTCGCATTGGATCACTCTGACCCTCCTTCCCACAAGATTCTTCTACACAAATTTCTTTTCCTCTCTCTCTCTCTGCAATCATGAAATTCAAGATTCCCAATCTTCATAATGGAACCCAAATCATGCATTTTTCAATCTTTTATTTTTATTGCTTTTGTTTTGTATAAAATACTTGTACATGTACAAGTTTTACCTTTAGACTATCAAAAGTGACCACTCTCTGCAACTCCCCGCCACGTCGCCACGTCAGGTCCGGCTTTTCACTTTCACCGTTCAGCTTATCACTCAAACGCGTGGTGGTCGTTCTCCCCCACATGATATTCTATAACCTACCTTATTTATTAACTTCATTATCATTTCCCAACACTCCAAGTGGTAAACACCACATACTCTCGCAACCACGCAGTTGCAGAGTGGAGGATTTGTCATTTCCCACCACTCCGGACACTCTTATGATGAGTCTTATATCATTTTGTCTCATTGTATTGTGTAGTTTTATTGTATTGTTGAAAATTATATTTTGATTGTTATCTTTTATAACTATAATATCATGTCGGTCTTTCCATATGACTTCGTTGCACGCTTTTCAAATTTATCATGTGGTTTTTACTGGATGTTGAGTCTTTTATTTAGTCGTTAAAGTATCATTACAGTTAATTGTCAAAAGTATCATTTAAGTTATTGTTAAGGATGAATGCCAGTGTTGATGAAGTAATAAATGATATTGTTGGTTGGCTTCTTAGTTATGAGTGTTGTAGTTAGATTTTTGGAATGTGAGTTGTGGTTGATGATGGTTTGATTATATGAAATTAATGTTTTTAAAAGTGATATATGGTTAGTGTTAAAATGGATCAAACTTGGAAAGATATGTGGATTGAACATGTTAAAAAGTTTGATAGATTTGTAGACATATTTATTATTCGCTTATGGTATCTGTTAGTTAGTGTTAGGTAAATAAAATCGTTACAACTTTGACTTGGTTTGGTTGTTCAACAGATATATAACTATTCTTAAAGTTGAATATATATTGGGGGTGAAATTGAAAAAGAAAAAAAAACAGAAAGCCTGCACAAAAACATATTTATGCACAAATGCACAATAGGACAAATATTAGATATAAAACACTCATCAAATCTTCATATTCCTCAAAGATCTTGGTAACTAGAGGAAAAGAAAGAAAAAGTAAATAGTGTAGTAGCATGCAAATAGGAGCACCTTAAACCTCGAAGAGAGGGTTGTGCATTGATTTTCGACGAGATTATGGCAGCTTAAACCGTGAAGACGGGGTTGTGCATAGATTTTCGGCGAAATTATGATAGCTTAAAGTAGGGAGAAAAAGGTCAAAGGACTTGTAGTTCAGCGGTATTTGGTGTTTGGTAAGGTACCCCTTCTCTCCCTTGTGGTTGTGGGTTCGAGTCCAATTGAAGACATTTGGTGTAGATTTAAGAGTAGGATTAGGAATAGATTTAGTGGGTATGTGTTTGTTGTCGTTCAAAAAAAAACAGGAGAAAAAAATACGCACATAGACACTTGTCATAATAAAAATAAAACGTAAAGATTATATGTTATATGTTGTTGATCATAAATACTTATGCATATAAGGAGTCATTTAAGAGATAATTTAGTAATTTGAGATACCATGAGATCTCTCAATCAACCACAAATCAAATGACAATTTGGGAAATTACCAGCTTTGGCTTAAATTTTAATTGAAAGGGATTTGAGTAATTTAGAAATATTATTTCTCCTCTCTCCTCCTTAAGATAAACCTTATTAGGCGACATCAAGTTGAAGATAACAAAATCCATTATTTTTGTTCACTCTTTAACGTTGTGTTTTCGAGTTTTTATTAGGGAGGAAAGAAAGGGAAGGAAAAGAAAGTAGGAGGGAAAGAAAAAAAAATGTTGTGTTCTCAAGTTTTTTGTTGACGAAAAAGAAAAAAATAGAGGGAAAATAAGATTGATTTTCTATCTAGATATATGAGAAAAAAAGGAATGAAAGGATTAAAAAATAATTTTAAAATGTTTATAAAGTTGCATATATACCCATTAATTACATTCCCCTATAAAATTAATTACATTAAATAAATAAGGGTATATTCGTAAAAGTAGCACATTTTCTTTCCTTTCTCTTCGACTCAAGAACATGAAAGTTTTATTTTTCCCTTCTTTTCCTTCAATCTCAAGTAAACAAATAAAAGTAGTTATTTCTTTTCCTTCCCATTTTTTCCATTTCATATCTTTTCTTTCCTTACAAAACTCGATAACACAACGTAAGGGAAATAAAAAATAAATGATTGAGAACTCCGGTTAGAAATCATAAAACTATAGTCAAAATATGCAACAACCCTTATGGCCATGGAGGTTCACCTACGATGACTCTACGTTATTGGTTGTCGTATATTCTGTGCGCATAAGTATTTGTTTGTATTATATATCATTGACAACTTCTCAAGATTTATTAGAACTTATTTCTTTTCCAATATCAATAACAACATCAAGTTCACAGCATGTATATTATACTATACAACAATGGTTAGGAAAGATGAATAGTGAAGTTACACAAGAACGTACGATTTTAGTCCCTGTAATTTAATATCTATAACATTTTTCGTTCTTGAACTTTTAAAAACTGTTTTTCTCATCCTCCCGGTATTATTTTTATTCCATTTTTATTACTCCATCCAACTTTGTTATATTAAGTAGTTAACTCATCCAAAAAATGTTTAATTAATTTACATATTTGGTTCTTATAATAGACTGTCTTTATATTTTTTTTTATTCTCAAATTACATATTTCACACTTGTTACGTTTTATTTTCTTTATTTATTTTATTAAGACATTTTGTTTTATTGGTTAATAGATAGTACAAAATATTTTTTCCCAAAGCTTTAGGTTAAAGTCTTTTAAAATTAATATTTTTATTTATTGATTTATTAAATACTTTTATTTATTTTAAATAACCATTGAAATATAACATCCCCCCCCCTACACACACATTATGTACATATTATCTACATGCTAACAGCCACGTAAAATTGACGTCAACAACACCATATATCTTTTTTTGATTGTAAGCATATAGTTAAATACCCAACACAATGCATGAATTTCGTATGATAGCATATGTACAAACTTCATGTTTCATATAAATGGTAAAATCTATCATTGTTTATATCCCGGTACGAAGTCCGAACTCTTAATAACTGGTTAACAACAATTTCAAGTAGCGTACGTATAGAAATTAAGATAGCAAAAGGCAATGTCTATCTATTCACCTATAACAAATATAAAAACGTTAGACGTTTTACATTTCCCATACTCTCTATATTTAGCATGTGTTGGAACTCTTACTTTTAGGACCATATTTTCTGTATCAATTTTCAATGCATGTTTTCTACTCATTTATGTTCATCAATTACATAAATATACATAATTAAAGAATATTCGTGAATCATATTAATACAAATAATTGAAAGCAAATGTGACAAGAATAAAATAAATTTAAAATAAATAAAAAGTGTGATATATTTAAATTTTATTGATGGGACAAAAATGAAAAATGAGAAATAAGATTTAGGTTCTGGGTTGGTATTGCACAAAAGGTTAAGTTTGTATGCATAGGTATAGCCTATAGAAAAACATCATGTAAACTGGATCACAGGAATAACTATCAAAATCGCTCATCTCCAACTACAAAATTTGGAGCACAATAATATTATGTAATCCAACATGCCACTGATATCACCAAAATTATGAATATAATTGAATAAAAATTTATACATTTGTGTTACAACTAAGATGTAGACGATTGTTGGTTGTTGCCGATGAACGATCATATCTGATCGTGAGTCCATGGCTGCAAATCAAGACCATACGTGTCCATCGTCCTTTTGCTTTTGCTTTTTCTTCTTCCTCTTTTCTCCCTTTGTGTCTGCCCTTGCTTCAACACGTTTCGACTGTTGTGACCGTATTTCCAGTAACTTGGTCTTTGCATCTCGGAAGGGTGCATCAGATTTTGAAGCCATCAATTGCTAGAATTATAATATATTATCAAATTTTGGGTCAATTAATAAGTAAAACATAATTTCCCACATTGCTCCGAGTAAAGAAACAGACCTTGACATGATCCATGGCTGCCAGATTGAATCCAAGAGTATCCTTGCATTCCTGAAAATTTTGAAATGTTCGTTCATATCTTAACATGTCGAATTACCACAGTTCAATGGTCCCAAAGAATGATAACTCTCACTTTGGAATTTTAACCTTAAATTTATGAACAAACTGTTGATTTTCATCTCTCAAATTTTATTAAAAATAAGATCAAAATCACCTCCCTAAACCCCACATTCCATTAGCCACAATCAAGAACTCATGATAAGCTAACTAAAGGCTGAAAGGCTCGTTATTGGCTAATAAGCTAAATGTTAAATTGGTCATGTTTGATATAAACTAGCCTCTTTTATCATGTTTGATTATGCTAATAAGCATAATCACAAATTCACAATGTAAAATAACCTAAAGGGACATTTTGAGATATTAATTGGAAAATTATTTTTTCGCTGCTAAATTAGGGGGAAAAAAGGTGAAGAGAAGACCCCGGAGCTTATTTGATTGACACACTACTTGAAGTAGCTTTTCAAAAAGTTATTGCTAGCCAAACGAAACTTTTTCAATGAACTCCAAAAATAAAGATTATGGATGCCAAAATCGCCTAAACCAAACCATCCCCTGACCCCAGTCTCCATGAGGGATAATCAACAAAGGGGGAAACCCTGCTTCTTAGAGTCATCTGTCTAAAAATTAATACAAACGAAGGTCAAGAAACAAAGGATAGTGGGTCGAATTGGCCAATAAAAACAAGAAACCCGTTTCATATTTTCAGAATTTTTGTTTTGTTGTACCTTAACTCTAGCATGAAGTATGTCTCTAAGAAGAGCCAAAAGAGGCCTGGTACTTGTGGTTGCAACTAGCTGATTATGATGCAGCTGCAATAACACTGTGGCTATCCTGCAAACCATCTCAACCTGCAAATAGATTTAAAGTACCCACAACAGTCAAAAAGGATGACGATAGCATGTGATGTGAAATAAGTTGATCAGAAGTACTCTTCAGAAAATCATCTGTCAAACAATAAATACCAACATAACTGAAACATGATAAGAACATACAGTGAAGTCGATGACAGATGTGAGAATAAGTTGAAGGTAGGTCATTTTTTAGGTTAAAATATAAATGCTACATTTAAGTCTCTAACAAATTCAAGCACAATAGACTCGTGTAACATTCTAACAGTTTTAGATGCCCTTCAAAGCACAAAGTCTGACCTTATCAGGATTTGCGGACCAGTCTTTTAAATATGATAAGAGCTTCAAAGCGTCTGAGAATGGTAGAGCCTGCAAAAACGAGATATAATTATTCATGGGACTCGGAAATGAAAAGAACAACCATTTGTAAAATAGTTGCAGCACAATTGGAGGTCTAACTTTTACGTTTCCCAACAATGTCAACATGAGCCAAACTATAAGCATAATCACACACATGCAGAGCAATAAAAATTACAAATGACACATGGATAAACCAGGAAAATGCCATAGTATACATATTAATCCGACCATATCCTTCAGAACATGAAAAAACATAATTGCCTGCAGCTGTATGAACTCTGTAGAACACATAGCAATGTTGATTTGTATACAGCAGTATAGAGTTCACTTACTAGTAATGTCTGCTCTAGGTCATTGGTATGAACTTTTGAGACTGCACGAAGAATATAATCAGATGGAGAGTGCCCAAGCATAATTATATTGGGCCGAAACTCTGCACCCTTTCCCCTTCTCGTTTCCTCCTGATATTTGCAAAACATCAAGTAATTAAATGAAATACCATGTAATAAACCAAACTGTAAAGTAGTTGAAAGCGTAGACAAAGTAATTCTCGATTAATCTAAAATCTTTAAATTCCTAACAGGCGATTGAAATTTATCCACCAAATGTACATTAGATTAAAAAGCTCACCCCTAAATTCGGATTTTTTCACATTTGCTGAAATAAATAAATGGCATTCTAAATGTAAATATGTGCTATATAGCAAAATACAGACCTCATGTTCAGCCAAACGTTTCAATTCTTCCCCTGCAATGTCTAGGGCTTCAATAATCGAGTCACTTGCTGAGAGTGTTTCTTGAGTCTTCTTTCCTGCTACAGCTACAGCACCCTCCTCTGGAAGTTCTTGTTGAGGCAGATATCTGTTTTCTAATGAGTTGTCAAGGTCAGCCTCGAACATTTCTTCCAATCTCTTCTCTTTCTCTTCCTACAAATCATTCATATACATATAGCTGCAAATATTGACCTGACTGAAAAAGTAGATGAAGGGATAAGCTAGCAAAAACACCATATTTACCTCGAGAAAAAATGGTTCCTCCGTACGATCCCAACGTCTAATTGATCTATCATGAGACCCTGTCACAAGAAAATCACCACGATGGCTGATCGAAACACACCAAACTTCAGCATGATGGCCTTCTAGAGTTAGGAGCAGCTCAAATTTATCAGCATCCCAGTATTTTACCAGACGATCTTTCCCAACACTGAACATGTAGTGGGTGTTGCGAACAAATTTCACTGCTGTAACACTGCAAACGAAAATTAACCCATACTAAATTTGCTGTATAAATTGATGTTTGGGATGATAAAATATTCCATAACAAAGAACATACCTATCAGCATGAGCAAATATAGACTTGTGACAGTCACCGAAGTCCAAACCCCAAATTTTTAAGTTTTTATCCGCAGATCCAGTAACAACAAGATCTCCATCAGATGACATATCCATACACAACACTGGCAGCTTGTGACCATACAATGTAAGAAAAAATTTAAGAGTATCCATGTAGAAGACCTGAAAGTTTTTAATGCAATATTTAGCAACTAATGCGTAAATAATATGATCTACAAGCTGAGAATAAAGTAGCATGCAGATATAACCACAAGCAAGAACACCCTTGAGTTTATCAAAAGTTCTTCTCTGAAACTTACAAGTGGATTTGAATAAAAACTTTGAAAGTATTATTAGTACATCAAAATGATTTCAAACACAAGAAATTATGAATCAAAGTACACCCAAGCATGCCCTTTAACATGCATTCACCATTTCATATTCATCCCCAAACTATTGAACATCTATCATGGTGACAAGTGTCAGTAATAAGTGTCTAGAAATTTATCCCAGAAGCATAATGTGAATAGCAATAACACGAGTATCACCTACACGGCTACACCAGAGTTTTACAAATTAAAGGGGATAATGTAAACAGTAAATTTCTAGATATGAGTATCTCATAGCACCCTGCTTGCACTAAGAAACAAAATAAGGTGAAGCAAAAAACCATGTGCGAGAGCAGACATAAAAAAATGTCAAAAAAGCAACTCTGACCTTCACAGTACAATCCAATAGAGCGGCCGCAATATGCTTCCCGTCAGGGCTTACAGCAACCACTATAACATCATCGTTCATGGATAAGTTCCGTACATTAGACACTGTTAAATGCACTGAATCCTGAAAACCCAAAAAAGCCAAAAGACTATAAATGATTTTGCCCATTGTGCAGCAAAAGTAAGTACACACAAAACAGCTTCAAAGGTCTTATGTATGCATGTGTGGTTGAATACAGTTGGAGCTCAAATAGGTTGTGAGGGAAAAGAAGACCTCTTTACCACATGACAACTTCTGGACTTCAAATTTTGGTTTTTAAGAGTTAAATTCAGTTTATAATGACAGAAAACATTTATATAGCATTTTCCATGTTTTTCATGTTCTATAGCATTCACAGGCAATACCCACTCGGTGTGCATGCCACAAGTCATGTATTAGAGATTTTAGTTTGGAGGTCATTAGGAGGCCAGATACAAGAGCTATGAGATTCTTTGGGTACACAATCTAAATACACATGGCATTTAATAATCATAGAGAGAGAAAAACAAAGAGTTATTTCCAAAACTATCATGAATCTGCACCCTAATATGAGAGCAGTATACAAGTGAGTTGGTTATGAAAAGCATAAGGGCTTGCACCTTCAACATCATACTTACTTGACCATACGTCACATGAAAGTAAAGCCTGCTGTATTTATAAGAAAATAGCCAAAAAGCGCAAGTAACCTATTCTATTATCACTGGGCGGTCATTTAGGGGACTTTAGTTGGTGGTCTCTCTCGACTATTTCAGAAACCCAATTACGAATATTTATGCAGACAGAATCTTAATAAATATAAATAGGATGAGTCGCTCATATCAGAAAAGCATTGTGGCAAACATTAAGATGGTCAGACAAAGTCCATCTGAAAATTAAAAACGCTGAAGGCAAATATGGAAAGAGTGAGAGAGAGAGAGAGAGATAGATAGATAGAGAGAATGCGTGAAAAGAAATTATGAACACACCTGATCTGGATTTTTTGTGGTTCCATACTCCCAAAACTTAACATCATGATCCGTACTCCCAGTGACAAAGCCACCACCATCTGGTGTGGGGACAATTGATTGCACAGAGCCTGTATGAGCTTTCACTACTTCAACAGAAGTACCACTCCGCACATCAATAATCTCAAGATCCCCACCTTTTGTACCAACGACAGCGTACTTGTTACCAGGAACAAACATACTACACAATCCATATCCTGAATCAATAGTGCGAAGACAAGAGCCTGTACTTGGGTTCCAGATCTTCACGGAATTGTGACTGGTTGACATCAGAAGAGTGCTATCTGAGCTAAGTGTAACACTTCTTACATCAGAACGATGACCTTGAAGCTCAATAGCACTTGTTTTTGTAATTGAATTGCTCTCTATTGAATAAGTCTCCAGCAAATTATTGTTCAATGATAGTGCTAACGTAGCTAGTGAATTCTTGGAAGTTATGGGAGAGAATGAGATAGAGCAGATCTTCTTGTTAGCTCGTACAGTCTGCAAAAGCTTAAATACATCAGTGACTGTAACCATGGGTAGGCTTCCTTCATCTTTCGATTCAGGATCTGCATTTCCAACTTCAGTGGCATCAAGAATTTTAGAAGATTTCTTCTCCTTCTTTCGACTAACTCTCCTTTTTGCTTTGCGCTTCGATTCAGCATCATCCAATACACGATATATCTCCACCGTCTTTCCTGCAACTTGGCAAGCAAGAAGGTTACCGGACTTGTTAAATCTGACTGTTGCAACACGATCTTTGCTCTGCCGTTGAATTTCACCAAAAGGTTTCAAAACTTCCCATTTGTTTTCAGCACTAGAGTCTTTACTTTCAGCATCAGTTTTACTAGTTTTCGATACAGATTGGCCATCTACAATTTCATGCTTAATAGTGTAAAATCTGAGCTCTGAATCGGCTGATCCAGTGACCAGATAGTTCTGCTTAGGATCAACATCTATGGACCAAACTTCACTGTGATGGCCACCAATTATTTGCGTACAATGTTGGGTATCAAGATCCCAAACCCTTAAAAACTTATCCTTGGAGGCACTAACAAGCTTTTTACCAGAATCCAAGAAGGCAAGATCAGTAACCTACAACCCAAAAAGAAATCCATGCAACAATAGATTACATACTGAAAGAAGATCATAGAGATTAGCAGGGAAAATACTTTAGACAGTCTTTAAAAAAAATAAACCTGATCACGGTGGCCACGGAGACGAAAAAGTCCAACTTCACCAATAACATCCCATAAAACGATGTCATTGTCCTTGCTTCCAGATGCAAGTAATGATCCTGTCTTGTTAAACCTAAGGACTGTTGTAGCCCCTTTGTGCCCGTTCAACGTGGTCTCACAGCTACCCTTCTCACAATTCCATATTCTTATACTTCCATCAGCATGCCCACTAGCTATCTGCGACAGACACAAAGAGAACACTCGCTTAATTGTCTTACATTGAAAGGATAACTCAATTGCCAGATAAAGAAAAAAAAAACACCTTGCCTCTTGCAATCATATTTCATTCAATCAATTTAAACTCACTTTGCTTTAACAACACAAAAAACACTTCATCTTTTTTTGCAAAAAGCTCTTGATTACAAAAAGTAATCTCAAGACTTGTGATACCCTAGTTAACAGGTGCACATTTCTGAACTCTATCTCTGTATCTCACCACATTAAGGGTGCTTTCGGTTGTGGAAAAGTGTTTTCATTTTCCTAGAAAACATTTTCAGAAAATGAAGTTGAGTTTTCATTTTGAGTTTATGATGAAAATTTTAGAAAACACGTTTGGTTGAAATGGTGGAGTTTTCATTTTCCATTATATAAATTAGAAAACGCATGGAAAATTTTGGAAAACTACCAAAATCAGTTTTCTAATTTACATAACAGTTGGCAAACAGAAAATTTTCATTTTCCTGGAAAACTACTAAAATCCGTTTTCTAATTTACATAACAGTAAGAAAACAGAAAATTTTCATTTTCTTGAAAAACCTTTGAAAACTAAATGAACCAAGCGTGTTTTCTAAATTTTCATTTTCCTTGAAAATTTTCTTGGAAAACTCAGAAAATTTTCCACAACCAGACGCAACCTAAGTTCTTCGAAGTTTCGAACCAACAAAATTGGCAGAGTTAACATTCTATTCAATTTATTTCCTGGTACTTGGAAAGTTTAATTGCTAATCAATAGGTAGTCCATTTCACATACAAAGTCAAACTCCGATTCCTCTAAACCCTAACATTTAAATTTATCAATACATTCAGGAACCTATTCTCAATATGCAACAATTTACCAAAGTCTCTGTTTTCAAACGGACCAAGCATATTACTTTGAAGCTAAGACCATAGTAACTTTACATAATCGGTCCAGATTTCAATACAGTACAGAGAAAGGAGTAATCACCAGAGGTGAAGAAGGAACGGCCGCTATTGAGGTCACGGCAAGAGAAGGTCCGCGTGACTGCGTAGATGGGGCAAGGGTTTTGGAGCAGACGCCTTGCCGGACGTGCCAAACTCCGACTTTCTCGAGCGCCGGAGCTAGCAGATACTTGCCGGAGGTATCGTATGTGATGTTAGACTCCACCGACGCAATCACTCCGAAGGCCGCCGCCGGCTCATACCGGAGATACGACTTCACCATTTCCGATTCGTTTGGCCTGTTAACCTCTTCTGGCCCTCTTCTGCGATTGTTTCGGTGGAGGGTTTTGGGTTACTAGGGTTTAACGGTTTTAGGTTTTTTTTTCCGAATCTCATTTGACTTATGTTGACTAATTAGACTTTGACCATTTTGGGCCTATTTGGATCCGAACTAAATTGGAGCAAAATCACAATCTGGGTTAGGCCCAATTCCATAATCAACTTTTTGCAAATTTTGCTTCACCCTTTTTTGACCCAACCGGCGCGTTTGGTATCAAGACAATAGAGATGCAATAGAGAAGGCATGTTTGAAATATAGTACGGTATTTAGAGCAATACGAAAAAAATATTAACTTATTAAGAGATTGTTTATCAAATTTTTGTTAAGTTTTGTATCGATAAATTTGTCTGTTTGGCTAGATGGCTTGATTGATGTTGGTGTATACCTTTTTTTTTTGAATTGATAGTCTGAATAACAGAAATGATCGATCTACCTTTCGGTATGAATCGTACATTGTTTGATAAATTGTTGTTGGTTTTTTGATAAAAAAGATTGTGAGAAACAACATACGACAAGAGATCCCGTAGCAACGGTATTTGTTTCAAAGTACATCGTTTTCTTTTCCAGATTTAAGGAACACATTATGCGGCTCCATCTTTTTAAGAAATCCAGTAGCTCCATCCTTTTTCGTTTCACAACAAATGGCACAACCTCCAATATATATACCAGCAGCTCCACCTTTTTCGTAACATGTATGGATGAGATTAGAAGGAACCAAGTAAAGAGGAGGAAGAAGATGACAAGTACAAAAGAAATCGAACCTTTGGTGAGAAGGGCAGCAAGCAATGGCGGTGAACAACGCCGACGAGCAGTAAGTGGTGGAGTCCGGCTAAGTTTGAAGAGAGGGAGGAAGAAAACGATATTTTAGGGAGAAAGAGAATGGATGCTCTTTTCTCCTTAAAACCCTTCTTCTTTAATAAGGGTATTTTTGTCAACAAATTGTCTGAATAGGGACAAGTGCTCTTAACCTATTGTGTGATAAGCCCATGTATAAGTCATTAAGTCGTAAGTAAACAACCATAAAGTTTTGTACGAATATGCCATTTTGTCTATTAAGTTGATTAAGTTGTTAGTATAACTGGACAAAGAGTTAATTTTTATCTTGTACTAGAAATATGGTACAGGATTGATAAATTACTAAACTTCTCATGTTCAGGTCATTCTTAAAGGGTGTTCTATTATGGGATACAGAACAAAGTCCCCAACATAATTATTATATGATGATACATAGTTCGAATCTCCCTATGCACAAACTAAGGACATTTGTCAATTATTTTGTAGCTCAATGGTCGGTAACATCCTGGGGGGCAGTAGATGATATCCCTGTCTACTTGGGTTCGATTC
>LUCG01244448.1:0-10148 GCA_001633085.1 Carthamus tinctorius
CATTATTAATCGAAGAATTACATTTTAGTTGTATTTGAACAAATATTTCTTTACATTATTTTCTTTACATACTAGTGATAATAATAATAAGGGTAAATTCGGTTATACTAAAATAATTGCATCTTATATATGTTAATTTTTGGAAAAAATAAATAAAAAAGGAGATACTAGTTTCATATAATAGGACATAAGACACTAGTTCATGGAGATCTCACGACCTAGAATGTCCTCAAAATAACCCCTATATATGTATAGACAAAGGATTGTGTGATGAAAAGAAAGGGTTACAGAGAGAAACTTAAGAATGGAACTGAACTTATCAATTTTAATCTCACACACACCCATGAATTACAGTTCTCATGCTAATTAATTCAGTGTATCTTGGTGCACCTTAACTTTTTTGATCTTGAATAAGAATTGATCTAAGGGTCCATATTCTTTCTTAGTTAATTGTCCTTGTGACCGTCTTAGCATGACAAGGATCTTAGAGACGTATATAAATAATGAAACTTAAATGAAAAATAACAAGTATTGTCAAATAATTAAATGTTTGTGTAACCGTTAACAGCTCAAATCAATTGAATATCATTTTAATATACCT
Source organism: Carthamus tinctorius (assembly GCA_001633085.1). Taxonomy (NCBI): domain Eukaryota; kingdom Viridiplantae; phylum Streptophyta; class Magnoliopsida; order Asterales; family Asteraceae; genus Carthamus; species Carthamus tinctorius. Next base: position 602 of record LUCG01244448.1, read on the forward strand.
TTTCTAATCATAGTATGAGATCATCATTTTTTTGTTAGTGTGAGAAATACTTCTAAGCCGTTGATCACTTTTAATCAAATAAATAACCTTCCAAGAATTGCAACTTAAAAAAGAGATGCATCTCCATGCATCTTATCTCAGTGCACCTCATCACAATGTTCGTCTATTTCCATCCAACAGTTGGTAGCCACTTCTCATTAAATTTGGCACCTCTCACCGGAACCCAACCCTTTCAATCATAAAATATTTATATCCATTAAATACTTGTATACATTTTTATATGATTAAATGGCTTGCAAGGGATGTCTGGAGGATGAACGAGAAGTTGCAGTGAAGCGGCTCTCTAAGTGCTCATTACAAGGAGCTGAGGAATTCAAAAATGAAGTTATTTTTATTTCCAAGCTTCAACATCGAAATCTCGTCAAGATTCTAGGATGTTGCAGTGAAGGGCAAGAAAAGATGTTGGTTTACGAGTACATGCCTAATAAAGGCCTTGATTCATTTATATTCGGTAAGTTCACTTGTCAATGATATTAATTTAAACCATCATGAAATTAAATAACATCCCATCATTTGCATGCAGATGAAACCAAGGGCAAAATACTTAATTGGTCACAAAGGTTTCACATTATCAATGGGATTGCTCGGGGCCTACTTTATCTTCATCAAGATTCTCGATTACGAATAATCCATAGAGATCTTAAAGCTGCCAACATTTTGCTTGATCATAACATGAACCCAAAGATATCAGATTTCGGAATGGCAAGAAGCTTTAGAGGAAATGAGACCGAAACAAATACTGAAAGGGTGGTTGGAACATAGTAAGAATTCATTAAAACTTTGTATCTGATATTTTGCTAAATATGTTGCAAAGCAGGTCCCCACATATTGAGATGCATGCAAACCGGTTCTTAGTTCGGTCCATTAAGACCTAATTTCCTAGACATAGGACTGATTTGTTTTTTTAAGATGATTATTGCTTCTATCAGAAGCAAGTTCGAACCTTCACAAGTTACGCCTGACCAAACTTGTCCTAAACCAGGCCAAACATACGATCCTAAACTATGAGAATACACGGACACTATTAGATTACTCTTTAATAGATCCCTTGAGAGAGAATAGAAGTTACAACATATATAGAAGAGAAATGCTTCAAATCTAACCGATTTGGGACTTTAACACGCTTCCTCCAACAAATGCTAAAAGGACATAACATGTCTCATTGTGTCGAGAGAAGGATAGACAGCTGAAGGGTCTAGACGTGTACAAACGGCCTAGAGTATCAAGTTCGTATGGTGGTAGACCGTGGATTCGGTAATGTGTGAGAATACGTGGAACCCAATCAAATCACTCTTCAAAAGAGCATCGAGAAGCAAATGAAAGTTCCAACATATAGAAAGCATAATTGATTCAAATTTAGCAAATGTGGGACTCTAACATAAACAAGATCCTTCAGGAAAATGTATAGCTTCCTAACCCAATTGACAACTTTATGCAGTGGATACATGGCTCCAGAGTATGCAGGAGATGGAATTTTCTCTATTAAATCAGACGTATTTAGTTTTGGTGTCTTGGTGTTAGAGGTTGTAAGTGGAAAGAGAAACAGAGGATTCTTTCATCAAGCTCACCACCACAACCTTCTTGGACATGTAAGATAAAGTTTGGTTATTTGACTTTGAATCTTCAATAAGTAACATTTTCATCTTGAATTTTGACTAATGTATCTTGATATATCTAACTTTAGGCATGGAGACTATACCAAGAAGGAAAAAGTTTGGAACTACGAGACGCGTGTCTGGTCGAGTCACATAACAATCTTGAAATGTTACGGTCAATCCATGTGGGTTTACTATGCGTTCAACACAACCCTGATGACAGACCAAACATGTCTACTGTGGGTATGATGTTAAGCAGTGAAGGTCAACTGTCAGAACCACAACAACCTGGTTTTTATAACGAAAGAGACAGATTTGGATGTGAGACTTCTTCTAGCATGCAAACACTTGATTCATACAACAATGTCACTGTTACACTTCTAGAGCCTAGGTAGAAAAAGACCATTTCAACTTGTATGAACTACACATTTCAACTTCTAGTTCAATATGGTATGTAATTACTTGGTTCAATATACATGTTAAAATGTTGTATTCTACTTCCTATACTTTTATCAAACCATATACATGTTAAAATGTTGTATTCTACTTCCTATACTTTTATCAAACCATATACATGTTAAAATGTTGTATTCTACTTCCTCCATGCTTCTATTACAAGTATTTGTACATTTTTCATGATTGGGTTGTTTTAGGTCAAATTTGGGTAAATTGGGGTTTTGTTCATATTGATAAAATAAGCAATGAGGATGGTTTTAATCACTTGGGGAATGTTTATTTCAAAGTATTATTGGATTTGTGACTCAAAATCATCATGACTCATATTTGAGACTTATCTATAAGATATGGGATTTCATTCTTGATGAGAAACTCATACACAATGTTTTGATGTTGGATAAATATTAATACATCTAGATAGGTGTATTTAATAATATGGCTAGAATGTAATGGATCCATAGGCATATAAGTCGGTTTGGTAAAGTGAAGGATTAAACGTTATTATTTGTAAAACTTAGAAATAGGCATTGTGATTAGTATGTAATTTCCAAGTATCCTTTCACTATATATCTCGGAATAGGCATTGCGATTATTATGTAATTGCCGAGCAAACGAGCTTAAGGTCACAAATGACTACATGACTGGCTCTGGTTGATGTCAATGGTTTCCATACCTTTATGTGACGCTTGTATAACATTGGTTCGTGGCTCATTTTGATGCCCGTCACAATTAGTGGTAAATCGGGTCTCCCCCGTGTTTTATGCCCTTTCAAGGGCAAACGTGAGTTAAACTTTATAAATATTATCGTTTAAAGCTATGTTTTCAATTTTAAAGTTCTACAGCTTTATTCATTAACTTTTGTTCTCACTAGGCTTCATGGCCTAACACTTGAGTGGTGTCGTTTTGTATCCCAGGTTCTAGCGGCGCCGTCACTAAGAAGGCGTAGAATTATAGAGTGAGCTTGGGGAGAGACTTTTGGCTTACCAGCATTTGGGGACCTTTGTTGAACTCAGGACGACAACCCTTTTTGTAATCTTGCTTCTAGATAGGAATTAGATTAGATGGTTGTCGTTTAACTTTGTTCCGTAATTACGAACTTGTAATTAACTGGTGTTTATTACTCCCCTTTTTGAGATGGGCTCATGCTTTGGCATATTTATATACCATCCCTCCGTTTTATGAGGTTTTTGTTAGCTCTAATTTTCGGGGTGTTACAGCGTTGAGAGCGTGTGTGATCGATTTCGGAGGATCGTGGGAAGCGCATCTTTCGTTGATAGAGTTCTCATATAACAACAGCTATCAAGCTAGTATCCAAGCCGCGCCATTTGAATCCTTGTATGGTCATAAGTGTCGTACCCCTTTGTGTTGGAATGAAGTCGGGGAGAAACAACTGCCAGGGTCGGAGATAGTCCAAATAACCACTTATAAGATAAAGCAAATATGCAGATAGGAGAAGAAAGCAGATCGAGTTCCAAGTTGGAGATTTAGTAATATTGAAAGTCTCACCATAGAAAGGGGTGATGCGATTCGATAAGCATGGCAAGTTAAGCCCTCGTTATGTGGGACCGTTCCCCATTATTGAGCGGGTCAGTGAGGTAGCTTATAAGTTGGATCTACCCGAAGAATTGGGGAGCATCCATAACACGTTCCATGTTTCGAACTTGCGAAAATGTTTGGCAGTTGAAAGTGCGGTGATTCCACTGAAGGACATGCAGGTTGACGAGATGTTGAATTACGTAGAAGAACCGGAAATGATTTTGGATAGGAAAGTCCAGAAGTTAAGGAACAAGGAGATCGCATTTGTAAAGGCGCAATGGAAGTTCCACAAAGGCCAAAATGCCACGTGGAAAGTGAGCAGGAGATGAAGGCGAAGTATCCCCACCTTTTTGCCTAAGAAGGGAATTCCGGGGACGGAATTCTTTTAAAGGGGGTAAGTTGTAGTAGCCATGTTTGTTTAATTAATTGATTTGGGATAATCAAGTCTTAATTAGTTTTATCTTGGGCTTCTATTTCAGGATTTGGAAATAAGGATGGGATTGTGTAAAAACTTGGGCCTAAAAGCCTATGATTAAAATCTGACTTGGGGCTTATGAATGTAATAGGGTGATTTGGAGAAGGATCATTTTGCTAAGTGTATGTGTGTTGAGAAGGTGGAAGGAGAGATGATAAGAAGCTCTATTCAGGTAAAAACCTATCGTTGATTTCCTTCTTTAATTTCAGCATCATCATCTTCCTCCTTGATTCACCATGGTTGCCCTAAGAAGCTCTTGTGATCTTGGTTGAATCAAGTTGAGGGATGATTGGTTGGTTAGTTAATTTCTTTAAAGGAAAATCCCATTGAAGCCAAGATCTACCTTGGGATTTAGATTGAAGTTCATCATCATCCACCTTGAGCTCATTACACCATCAATGGTGGTTATGTAGTTCCAAAGCCCAAATGATTGGGTTTTATGAGGAAGAATTGTATGTGTGGGTTTTGATCTAAAATTTGCTGATTTGAGTAATGGTGGATTTGGAAACTTGTTTTAGAATCAAAATGTGGATTTGAGGAATTGAATTTGGGGCTTTCAGACCTGCACATCGAGCAACTCAAAACCGCGACACTGCTATACGCGGGTAAGCCGCGGGTGTAAACCGCGCGTAACCTGCGTAATCCATTGAGTTGGTTTCCGAGTTTTACATGTTGGACGATTTTGAGCTAGGATTTTAGATCTTGTATATAGGACCTCTAAGGATTGATTATGTTTGGGTTATTAATCCCGTGTGGATTCATCGTATTAGGTGATCGTTTGGTTCGTAAGGCTTAACCATAAGGACGAGGGGGAATTCGCGAATAAGGTGAGTTTTCTTAAACAAAGTAACTCTTTAAAGGGTGTTGTTGTATATGCATCAAAGTTATTGTGAATTGCATTCATGTCATTGTCATGATAAATGAATTTCATTATATGCCCTTTTGATTAATGCATGAATTTTATTCAAGTGTATAGTACAATTTGTGAACATGTGGTTTTTGTTAGATAATGGATCCATTGAGGCATTCGAATCCCTCTAGCCTTGGGAGGTATGTGTCCAAACTAAGTTGTCGCGGTATAGGCAACTGAATGTGATAACATGTGAGATTTAAATGAATGTTTTGATTAAATCTTATTTTCTGAAAAGTTTTCAAGTGATTACTTACTTTCTTTGAAACCAAAAAAGGGACCTCACAAGACCATCGGTCTAACCCTCATTGTTTTTCTTTCAAAACCCAACTTTTCAGACAAGTTGACTCGGAACACGGTAGATAAGGGTAAGAGTCACGCTTGAAATAGCACGAGGAGTAAAGGCTTGAAGATAGAGAATTATACTTCATTTCTTTATGTCATTACTTAAACTAACTTTAGTAAATTCTCAGTTGTGTATAGCGAGTATCTCTATCGAACGCTATAGACTCGTTTATTTTTTTCTCCGCTATATTAGTTATGTTGGATTGAGGGCCTTGTGCCAAATTTTGCTTTGTTGAATGATATATTTGGACTCTAAGAACTTTGGGTCTTTTCATCAATAAAACATAAGTTTGGATTTAATGTTTTTGAAACATTGTTAGCTTTATCAACTTTGAAGTAATTAATATGTTCTAAATTGTCTATAAAAAAATAATTTATGATTTGAATTTCACCTTAAATGTGTAAAGTGAAATCTTAGATAGAGATATATTGATTAAGTCATAGTATGTTTTAACAATATCGGCTTTCATAAATCCCTTATTTGTGTGTCGAGATTGAGAGATAAAACACACTGTAAGTTAGTTTGTATACGTCCACAACACAGGTTACACGATAATACTGTTAAAGAGTACATAAACATGTATGGTCGCAAACAAAGAATATATATGTGTTAATATAGTTATTGAATAATCAGAAACTCGAAACAATATCATATTGATTAATAATTATTATTCTAGTAAAATAATTAAAGCATGTATTAACCTGCAATGATCCTTAATTCAACCTTACTGGTAATTCCACATCTCTTTTTCATCCCATTCCTAAATGTTCGATTGCTTCACTGGGTATTTGATTTGAGATTCTTATGGACATTTTATTGGATTTCTTATGTTCTATGAACTAGTAAATTTACAAAATCAAGACCATAGTGGTCTGGGAACTATTTCATTATCAAATGAATCTTGATTATAAGTGCCTACGAAGCGCACACCAAGTGTTCGATTATATGTTTCACTAAGATTTATCTGAATTTAACAAAACTTAGGGGTTGTTTAATTGAACACTTACCCGGTAAGTGCTTACCGATAAAATTGAACACTATTGCTACAAGGCTTTGTATCCTACTGCTACAACGAGAAAATAGCAGCCTGCTGCTACTGCTACAAGGCTTTGTATTCTACAGGATCGTGGATCTGCTGTTATAGTGAGAATTACCAAGATAGACATGAAGATAAACCTTTCAACTGCTTTGTGCTTTGCTTAATTTTTTGTAAAAGGGATTGTGTTATGTATCATTTTTGTAATGTTTAAATTATTTGTAAGGTCGATTGAGAGAGGCTGATTTTGTTTTTGTAATTTTTAATCAAAACTACGTAGTTTTGATAGGTATTGTACCTAAGCTTAGGTACATGACAGCCATACACTCCCTTTTTTGTTATGATAATGATGGGGCTTTATATGTAAATGTATTTACATATAACTTTATTAAGATAATAATAAAGTTAAATAAAAGATAATACCACCCATGATGGGCCTTAAAAAGATCGGTTTAAAGATTAAAGATAGATCCAATTCCAACCCATATTTAAGAGTCATATACAATTATACATATATACACCAACCCATAATTAACCAAAAATACCAAATATTTTCTTACAATTAACAAAAAAATATTATTACAATTTAAAACATAATCTAATTAGGACAGGGGGAGTGAGTCTACCCAACAACTTCGTATAAAATATCTAACTTTTTTTAACGGCAGATAACTTACGCATGCATTTCGACACGAAGTCGACAAGGTATCTGAGATCTATACGGGCATCCGACTAATCCTCGGCGAGACCACCACCGACCCGAAAGCCTACCCATGGTTAGGGTATCGCCACATGCTCGCCTCATGAATCGAACCCGGGTAGACAGAGATGTGTCATCCACTGTCCTTCACAAGAATGTTACCGACGACCAGACTACTGATGCCTTGATTATAAAATGTCTAAATTGCTTTGATAACAAGATCTGCTGAGCTAACGTGACCGTCAGCATGACTTCTCGTGCCTCCAAATCTAACCTCAACTTTCGTTTCGTCCCAGCTCGACCCGCTTCTCTCTCTCTCTCTCTCTCTCACCAACCTTGAGCTTATGGATGTATAATATTGTTATTTATTTTTTTTAAAAACCAAAAGACAAAGAAACTAGGTACAAAAAACCAAACCACCCTTGACTTAAACCAAAATCATTATACAAAAATATTCGAAAAGGGCCCATATGGAATTACAAAAATATAGACCCAAAAAACTTTATATTATACGTTTGAAAATATTAACAAAAAATATTCGAAAAATGGGCCCCACATGGGACCCAAATAATTGTTTTTCAATTTTCAATCAATGGCAGTCACATCGCATCCAAGTGTGCACCATTTCATGGACCACAAAGTCAACACACCGGTCAACCTTTTTGACCATTTGGTGAACCTTCTTCACACCATCCCAAAATTCCTCAATTGCCCCCAATCAATTCCATTGTTATTTATCCATATATCATCACTAAAACCAACAAAAAAACACCCCATCAATGGAATTCTTGATTCCATTCCTCTTCTCTTTCTATGCGTTAATCACTCATTCCATCGCCGGAAACACCATCGCCGGAAACCGAACCATCCGGGACGGCCAGACCATCGTCTCGCCGCAACAATCCTTCGAGCTCGGGTTCTTTAGCCCGAGCTCGACCACCCGGAACCGCTACCTAGGAATATGGTACAAACGGCTGGCAACCGGCACTGTTGCGTGGGTCGCCAACCGAGACACCCCGATTGCCGACAGGTCCGGAGAACTGACTCTCCGTCCCGACGGAGAGTTGGTTCTCCGCGACACCACCACTGATACGGTCGTCTGGTCTTCTGGTTATACTAATACGAATACAACCAGAAGACGGGTGAATCCAATAGCTCAGCTATTGGATTCTGGGAATCTTATGGTGGTGGACGGTGACGACGACCATCCGGATGATTACGTCTGGCAAAGTTTCGACCACCCCGGAAACACGTTCCTCCCGGGTTTAAAATTCGGGAGGAACCTGCAAAAGGGTGCCGTCACAAACTTCACCTCGTGGAAAGCCGATGACGATCCTTCGAAAGGCGAGCACATTGTTTATATGGATTTCGATGGGGTGCCTCAGATTTTTCAGAATAGAGGAGACGTGATTCACATGAGACTTGGATCATGGAATGGGTTTAGCTACACCGGCCAGCCGAATTTGAAACCGAACTCGATGTTCACATACGAACAAGTTTCGAACGAAGTAGAGACCTACTACAAGTTCGAGCTCGTGAACCGCTCTAATCTGATCAAGATGTTTGTAAATTCGGCCGGGGATTTGGTTCGGCTGAATTGGAACAGCCGAGCCCAAGAATGGTCTTTATTCTCGGCATCCGAAGTGGACAAGTGTTCGCAATACGCGTTATGTGGGCCCTACGCGAGTTGCAACACCGACCAATTCCCGGCCTGCGGGTGTTTGGAAGGGTTTGTGCCTAAGAATCCACAAGAGTGGGGTGCGGCTGATTGGGCGAGCGGGTGTGTGCGGGAAATGCCGTTGGATTGCGGCGTTGGAGAAGGGTTTCGGCGGTATTCCTCGATGAAATTGCCCGACACCCGAGGCTCGTGGTACGACCGGAATATGAGTCTCGAGCAGTGTCGGGTGAAATGTAAAAACGAGTGTAATTGTTCGGCGTATTCCCCTTTGGATATCAAAGTTAACGTCGGGTGTATATTATGGTACGGGGAATTGATCGATATCAGAACTTTTCTGAATATGGGACAAGATATATACATACGGATGACAGCGGCTGAATTAGGTACGTACATTAACATCAAGACTTAAATTTCTTATTTTTAATGCATGATTTAATCCGATTATGACATAAATAGAAGTGTATATATACACCTTTTTGTTACCTTAAACAAAAAAAATCAAAGTACCGACTTTTGTGCCAAAAGGTCCATAAACACCAAATTGTGTCACGGTCGTTTTGAATTGCTTATTTGAAGGTGTTTATGACTTATTTTCTTTTGAAAAATGAAATAAGCTATTTGGTAGCATTTGGATGGAGGCTTAAAAAAAGTGCTTATGGCTTTTCCCAAAAGCTAAGAGCATCTCCAACAGCATTGCTATATTTTTTCTAAATTAGAGAATAAAAGATCAAAATTTCTAAAACTTTATCTTTTGA
>LUCG01244453.1:0-16265 GCA_001633085.1 Carthamus tinctorius
AAAAATTTAGGGGTTAAACCAATTTTAAGTGCAAAGTTTAGGGGTTAAATCATATTTTACCCTTTTATCAAATTCTAATTATATATCCTTTCATTTAACATATTATGTTATTTACCTTTTTATTACTATCTTGTTTGTATTAATTAACTATAAGATAATAAGGTAATTTTTATCAATCATCACTTGTTCATCAGTTATCACAATCATCAGCTGACTTATCAGCTAATTTGCCAAGCATAACCTTAAACCACAATTCATGTGAGGGTATTTTTTTTGAATGACAAGTAAACACATACACACACACACACATTCCTGAGGTATCCGAGATCAAAGGGCACCCGACTAATCCCCATCGACCACGACTCAACGCAATTAAGGGTACCATTATGTGGCAGACGATCATAGATATCTCCACATGCTCAACAGGGTTCGAACCCGGGTAGTTAGGGACACCATTCACTGACCCCCCCAAGATGTTACATTACCACCGGGCTAGACATGTTTTGATCATGTGAAGATATTTAATTAAGAGAAATTATATTTCCCCATACCTTTTATGCCTATTCATCCTTCTACTCATGTGGGAAAGACACTTGTCATCTTGTTTATCATTTCCACCGTATTTTATTTGATATACCTATAAGATGGTGACAAGTGTCCTTCTCATATGAGTAGAAGGATGAATAGACAAAAAAGGTAGAAAAATATATAATTTCTATTTAATTAAAAGTGATCAAAAGTTTAAAAACACTTCTTACTAAAAATAACACTTTTCACATAATTCAATGCTTAGATTATTGTTGTTTTATGTTAAATTTTCCAAAAACTTTGTTAAAACAATAAAGGATAAAACACAAGAAATAACAATATAATTTTATAAATTTCTTTCGTTATAACATTATAGTTCTAATTTAATAGGGTTTATTTTATAAAATAGTAACTAAGTTTCAATTTTGTTTTTCTAAATTTACTCAAACTTTTTTTGTTCAACAAAACCACTCAACTTTTATTTTTGTTTCAATCCTACGTAATATACCTGTTGTAACAGGTTACCAGGTAAACTTGATTTTTTTTATTTAATTGATCTTTATTTAATTAAAAAATCCCTAATTAAAATAATCTTTATTAATCTTTTTATTTAATTAATCTTTATGTTTAATCTTTTTAATTAATCACTCTTTCTAATTAATTAATCTGTATGTAATTTACCAATTTATTTATGAACATTAACCAAGATCAAGATTTATCAGCTTATTTTGCACATGGAAATCACCTTTGCTGTTTTCCTCTTGTTAGCTTGTTACATTAAGTTGTTGGGCTGAATGTAAGGTTAAACAAAAACCTTTAAAAAGAGTTAAACGAAAAACCCATAAAAAGAGAACTTGTTGTTTTCCTATCGTTGAGCTTATTTTCTCTCTTTCTTTTTTGTGTTTATATAGGATTAAACAAAAACCTGTAAAAAGTAACCCATTTCGTAAAACCCAAAATTTAGATGGGAAAGAAATGAGGATTTAGTTGATGAATAAAATTATATAAAAGGAAAAAAGAAAAGGTTTTTGAGCAATTTAATCACAAGATTGTGGTGGGTATATATGAGCGAAACATTGATTATTTTAATTAGGATTGAATTAAATAAAAAATCAACTTTACCTTATAATCTACTACAATAAGTAAATTACATAGGATTGAAACAAAAATGAAAGTTAAGTGGTTTTTGTTGAGAAAAAAAGTTGGAGTAACCTTATTATTCTATGAAAGAAACCCATCTTAATATTACGAGCTGAATCATTCAGACAAGGTGTATGATTTCAACCCGTTCCCAAAATCTCAAAACCCGGGTCATGACCCGTTTTGGAACCCTCTTCCCCCTTTTAACCCCATTCCTTCCAAAACCCTCTCTCTTCCTGCACCTCCCCCCAACTGTGACTACTGTTATCTTTTCATTCCAACCAATTTCCACTCAACAAAATCGAATTAGGTCTTTGAATGTTAATAATTTTGCAATGATTACCATCAATTCGCGAGAGTTGAACTATTTAGTCTACCGTTATCTTCATGAATCAGGTCTCACTTCTCACTCTACTTTGTTTAATTTATGCTTGTTTGTTTCTTCCGATTGTTGATGAATTTAGAAATGTGTTTCTCCTTTTTCTATATTGCATATGCTTGGATTCTGATAGATTTTTGATATATCGCGGTCAATGGACTGTTTTTTTGGGGGCTAGGTCACTGAAACTTAGCTGAATATATGATGTTAAGATGGTTTGATTTCTTTTGGCTGGTTGGAAATTTCATATGTTGTGCTTTTGCTTTAATGAATCAAGCAATGCTTGATTGAACGGGATGGATTACGTAATCAGAGCAGTCATAAACATGGAGTTTTCTCATTGAGAATGGTGTAATGAGTCACAAGTCCAGCACAGAAAGCAAGGCGTTGTGTGGCTGAGTTTTTGAGACAACTTTCAACTTGTTAAAATTCTCGGTTTTAAAATTTGGATTTTGCTAACGCATAATTTGTAGATTGTAGGTAATTAGACTTTTGGGTAATCCTAATTCTGTTTCTCAAGTCAACTTTTCCAAGTGGTGTGTTTGTGAAAAAAAAGCTGTATTTATGGTTTTTTAGGCCAAAATAACATAACGGGAATAATGATATCCATGAGCATAAATCACTTTTCTTACCTGACCGACCTTTCTTAAGTATAAAGATTTTACTTGAGGGTTATGGTGGAAATTGGAAACAACGAGCATAAATCACTTTCCTTACGCGGCTTTTTTAAGGATCTTGATTTTACTTCAGGCTTGGAATGGAAAAGCAATATTCATTAACATAAATTTATTTCCTTATAATGAATCAAAATTACATGAAAAGAGAGATTGTGAACGGATCTTGGTTATCACCTGCTAGAAAGAAAGCTCTCACTAAAGAAGCATGAGTCAAGGGTCCTAAGAGCAAGGTACTTAGTCGCTCAACCTTTGCTAGGTTGAACACTAACCCGCTTTAATACTTAGAGTCAGGGGACGTTTGGTTCATTTTAAGGAATGAGAATGAGAATGAAAATGGGAATGAAGGAGAATGGGAATAGAAATGAGCATTTGCATTGATGTTGTTTGGTTAACCCAATATAATCGATGAAAAATTGTTCTTTGTTAATACAAATATGTTCCACCAACTTGAAAATACAAGAGATGTTCCATTTAACATCAAGAGATGGAGCGACGCGTGGGAAAAGAGAACTAAGTGGAATAAAATTTTCATTCTCCCCTATTCAGTCAGGAATGGAAATTAATGGATCTGGGGTAATGGGCCTATTACATAATATCAAACCAAACAACAATTTTCATTATCATTCCCAGTTCTTACCCCTCAATACCCCCCCCCCCNGCCCGTGGCACGCCATGGCCTAATGTGCATGTTTCATAATGTGATATTTGATTTTTCTTTTACGTTTTTTATGTCTTATTTGCTAGTTTTTAATATATAACCTAATTTAACTTGCTTATTACTATTGACTCATTAAGTAATAGTACAAAACATATGTTTTTATGTATAATGTTGTATATGAATTAGAAACTTGACGCCATAAGTCAAACCTTGAAAAAACACCAAGGCTTCGCCGTGGCTCCTAAGGCTTGAGGTTTGGCCTCGCACCACGCCATGCCTCATGCCATTTAGAATCTTGCTTAGAATGTGCTATAAGAACATTAAGCCTAATTTTCATACCTACTCCCTAGCAGCAAGCCAACCAAATCCCTAATTTTCATCAATGGTACAACATCTTAGGTAAACAAAGCTTCATGGAGCCAAAGTTGGATGTGATTTTGGACTTGATAAAATTATATTTTATTTGGGAGATCTGCTTTTCAGTTGGCCCGTGATAGAAGCTGATGTCCAACGACAATGAATATTAACAATAATTATCTATAGTTTATCATGCAAACAAATTTCCGCATAAGAAGAAGCCATGCAAAGGCTCTACAAGACAGGACCTAAATGAGCTAAGTCATTTTGGTGATACTCCGTGTTAGCTAATGGTACATTTATATCTCGTACATTAATATACTTGAAAGTTGAACTGCTCTACAGTCTCTCAGATACTGTTGGAGAAATGAACTTTTGAGTGGTGGTGAGGGTTTGGAATGAATTTGAAGAAACTTATTTTACTATTTTATTTTAGGTATTGAAGCCTGCACGACCTTCAGTTGTTCCTGAAATGCGTGCGTTTATATAGTAGAGTTCATGGCTTTTGCATGTAATTAAACAAAGCTTTTCATAAGACACAAGTCAACAATTCATTGGAAACGTCAAAAGCACTTCATTTATAAATCAACTTTTTAAAATATCCTTTAGGCGCTTTCTCCAGGAACTGAACTTACTAAGATTTCTATCGTCACTATACTGCGAAACGTATATTCCTCTACATATGCACTAAGCATCATATCATTTACTTTACTATGATATGATATGTTCACTAAGCATCATATCATTTGCTTTACTATGATATGTTCACATAGAAACGTATCTTTTGCTCTACTGTGATATGTTCAGTAAGAATAAAAATCCCTACTTTACCGAGATACTTATATAAATATTTCTCAGGGAACTTTACTTTGATACATGCACTAAGATCACTCAAACTATTGCCAAGAACAAGTTCAAATTATTATGCTAACTTCGTTAACACATTTATCGACAAGCCTCTCAACCCACATTTATTGCTCAAATACTTCGGGTGCTACAGACAAGTCAGGCAAAAGCTCTAGAAGACAATACCTATGGAGCTAAGTTCGTTTTATATTCTCCATGTTAGCTGATAGAACATTAATGTCTCATACATTAGTTACATGATCCTGCCTTACGATCTCTTGGCTAGGGTTGGAGAAGTGATTTTTTTGGTGGTGATGGTGAACTATGCTGTTCCAGTTCTTTCTCTGACATGTAATTGGAGTTCAGAACAGTTCAGGTAGATTGTTGGTGGTAAAGCCTCTTTTTGATGCTTAATTTAGCCAAGTAGCGATGGCTGAGGTTTAAGAAAATTTGCTTTAGCTATTTGTATATTGTTGATCTCTTAGCCTTGGATTTTAAGTATTAATTTTTTTCCAATGTCCTGGTTTATTACCATTGTAGCATCATAAGTCTATGGAAGGGGGATAGCTTTAATTACGTGCTTCTTGACATAATTCTGTTTTCAGTTTCGTAGAAGTTGTTCGTGTGAGTGTGCCAAATTTCTAATTGGGAAACCAAGGAGGCAAATGGAATTGAGATCAACTTTTGCGTTCCTATTTTGTTAAAAGATCCCGTGATTAAAAGTTAAGGGAAATGTAATGCCGGTTCTCTCATTTCAACATAGTTGTTTGTGCCCTGTCTATGTGAAAAATACTCCAGTCCACATTCTGAAAAAAATTGTTCTCTTGTCTGTTTTTGGTCCTCTTATTTGTGATTTTTGCACTGTTGCGGGCAAAAAGCTAAGAAGGTTGCATGAAAGAAGAAGCATACTAGATATACTCATGGCCACTGCACATTAGCGTATGGCAATTAGATCAAGGCAAATATCTGATGTCACAGACACTTTGGTATGGAAAAAAGAAGATTAAAACTGCTAAGGACACAGATAAATCAACATTATTACATCTGACTGATGACCTTAGATTCATAATAGCATCAAGTACCTGATGGCAAGTTTTGGAAGGCGATCTGTGGCAAGTCTGGCAATAGCAATTGTTAAGAAAGATAAACAAAGGATAAGAACTCTTTATGAGATGTTGAAAAACGGAAATGGCTAAATGTGAAGGCTTATAACTGTTATCTTAGCCTCCAAATGGACCCAACTTGGGGAGAGGGGGGGGGGGTCCGCAGAATTTATTAATACGGGCAATTAGAACCCAAAAAGATGCAATCAGAAAACTATCTAAGCATGGAATATCCTAATTTATTCTTAAAAGGAAAAGCAGCATGCATATATGAACTACTGATAAAATCCAATAGATCCTTCACAGCCATAAAGGTGAACAGACAAGCCCACCAGAATGACACCTGCAAGAAAGAAAACTGAAAGACCAGAAAGTAAAAAAAGACAAGTATCCAACTCAAGGAGGCCTAAGTCTCCCTCCCTTCCGCGTCTGCTAGATTACTCGAAATTAATGATGCCATATATTCTGAATTATGATGAGTGTCCTACAAGCATGATACACCACTTTTAACTCAATTAACAATTCTACTATTTATGCAATCCAATGAGGATTATTCAGCTTTTGCATTACTAAATTGATGTTTTTATGCTCAATTTGTGAACTGGTAGAATGGAGGGATTCCTTTTTACATTTCTAAAGTTATGCTTGCTTATAGATTTCCACAAACTCCATTTTTGAGAAACGGCATGTCTTTGAACATTGGCCCTACTATTTTTTACAATTCTACGATTTTATAGATTTTCACGAACTCCATTTTGTTAAAACATATGGTCCTGTGAATGGATAGTCAAGTCAAGCAAGTTAAAGAGAAATTCTCTGATTGAGAATGTGTGTTTTGTTTGTAATTGTAACAAAAGAATCAAGCTTTGTTCAACGGGTCACCTAAACAGAAATAAAATATAATTTCTCTATTTGCTTACATTACCCTACTGCAAAAGATAAAGGTAGCTGTAAAGAATAAAAGGATACTACTCCAGAGATCATTCTATGTGGCATTGTTAATGTGCTTTCTCCATACCAAATAACTGCTAAGCCGGCAGTTAAAATATTCTTAGCCTACTGAAATGCTTTACTCATCTCTTTATATTGTAAATATACTTTTGAATTATGTATGTTAACGTTGAAGGTTTTTTCAGGTTTCACACATACGGCCTTCACATTAGGTTATGAGGCAGGGCTAAATAAAAGTACGATAGATGGAAATTTGGTTCCGCCTGGTGCTCTTGTTACATTTGTGCAGAAAGGAATTCAGTACCTTGAGCTAGAAGCAAACCTGACATGTGTAAGCACAGTTACAATCTTTATCACTTCTATTTGGTTTGATGTTTTAGTTTATTTGACTAATCAGTGTCTGTTGGGGTCTCCAGAATGATTCTGACATCGATGAAGATTTCTCTTTTATACAACCTATCGATCTTATCACAAAGGATGTTTATGAACTACAAAAAATGATAAAGGAAAAGAAAGAAAATCTTCAGAAAACTAAACATCGAGAAAAGAACAAAGAAAGTAACACTTCAGTAAGGGAGCATGAACAAGAACATGCTAGAGAAAAGGAGAAAGAACATGCTAAAGAAAAAGAGAAGGAAAATGAGCAGGAACATCTTAGAGAAAGAGAAAAGGAGCGCATCCATGCTCGCGAAAAGGAGAAGGAGCAGGAACGACAACACCTTCGAGAAAGGGAAAAGAAAATCGAACAAGACCATCTTCGAGAAAAAGAGAAGGAGAAGCAACAAAGAGACAAAGAACGAGATTTGGAGAAAGAGAAGATAGAGAGGGAAAAGGAAAAGGAAAGAGAAAAAGAGAAGGAAAAGGAAAGAGACAAGGGTAAACACAAAGAAAAGAAGAATGAGGATCTTGCTGATGGTAGACGTGATGAGGATAAGCTACGAGTCAAGGCTGAAGAAAATGTGACTGCAGAAGGTAATGTACGTTCTGGTCATAAACAAAAACCAGTGTGAAATAAAAGAGATTTATTTGGCATGATTCACCATCCTCATAAAGCTAGCTATATTTTATATTCTTTATTCTTTGCTTCTTATTACTCATTGATATATTTCTTGCAATGTGAAATAGGACCGGAACCAATGGAAATTGACACAGGCTCAACATCTTTGTCTTCTCTTATTCCCAACTCTGATGTTACCGTTTTAGAAGGTCATACTTCAGAGGTCTGTGTAAATCTCCAATTTCTGAAATGTTACTCCATATATAGTACATTATTTCTTCGATCTCATTTTGGTGAGGGACCTGAAAATGGGAGTTCATTTAAGTGTATACTCTTATTTGATGAGTTTTTCTTTGGAGGAGGATAAAGAACAATGTTTTTTTATAGTTTTACTTGTTATATAGACCATAATTTGTAATTTTTTTGACTTTTTCTAAATAAATTTGATGTAGTTAACTAGTAAAAGCCACACTTCCTATTAAAATCCATTTGATGCCGAATGTAAAGCCTTAAGTACATAAGCAGTTCAGTTTGGATGCCTAACGTAAACCTTACAAATTCAATGTAACAAAGTTAACTGAAAATATGAAGTATATAGTAGATTCTAGATAATAGAGTTGAGAGAAAGTAAGTAGTTGCTTTTAGGGATAAGGCAGATAATAGAAAGTAGATATAAAGAAAGGTACTTCAAGAAGTTAATGTCCAATGATGATAGGGATGGGGATGGAAATGTGGATATATGATAGGTTGAGGTGGCACTTTTAAACAAGAAGTTGAGACAATAATGTTTGGCGTGGTATGATTATCTTTGATAAAGACATTTAAATGCACCGGTTGGAAAGAAGAGACTCAGGTCAATAGGAAAATTTTCATCAGCAGGAGTATATCTAAGGAGTTTTCCGTAGATAGGAATGTATGGAAAGACGGGATGAATTGGGACCCTAGGGGAATTCACCTCTTATGTTTGCTTTTGGGATGCAGGCATGCAGCATGATATAACTTTTTTGGGTTTCATTTCCAGCTAGTTGATTTGAAATGCCTGTGTTGCTATTTAGGTAAATCATGAAAAATTGAGGAAAAGTAAGAATCTTAATGTTGTCATTAGCGTAGACCTAAGTAATTTGGAGAAACCAGTTTTTGTTTACCATTTGCTGTGATAAAATCATTTGATTTACTGAATCTTTTGAACAACTGTAGTTTGAGTTGGAGGGAACGGTAGGGGGAATGTTTGCAAGAATGGTTTAGTGAGAAATCCAATCACACACACTATTATCAATTTTTGAGAAGCACGAGGCTTGAGATGAACTTTACGTGGGCATTTGTATACAGCGAATATCTAGGATTCCTTCTTTTTCTTGGAAGGGTATCCCAAGCTATGCCTAGACTAATCCCGGCAAATTGTCACTATAAGAAATCAGTCCCTTATAAACTCAGTGCCCACAATTGTTGCGTGCGCATGGAATTGAACCTTGGGCAGATGGTATATTCCACCACATCCCCTAGGGCCTCAACCACTACACCACAACCCTTCATGGCATGGAAAACTTCATTTTTCCCCTCAAGTTTGTTAAGTTAATAAGGATGGTTTGCAATTGCTTACTGAATGGTACATTTGGCTCATGAGTGGAAGTATATAACCAAAAGCAAATAAAATACTATATATTAGCTCAAAAGTGATGTGAGCACAAACGGTGCTTGGTATGGAATCTATTTCTGAAGATAAAGTGCTGAAAAAGGTATTACTTATCAGTAATGACCGCTATGGTCGCTATTTGTATGCTTCCTTTTCGTTTCTGAACACTCGTGTTAGGTCTTTATTTTCAAATTATAAAGAACAGCCTAGAATAGAACTTCATTGTTTGATATCTGGAATAGTTAGTAAAATAACAACAGAAGAAAGTAATACAGTTAAAGATGAGAAATGAAATGTTCCCTATTAGAAATTGAAATATAAGAGCAAGCATATGATGGTAATAAAATATGTTTTTCTTAGAAATATAGGAGGTGTGGTTGCAATGTAGTAATATTAGTACATAGTAATTGGTATCTTTAGCTAATAGTGAAGATGGGCAATGAATTACTATGAGAAGGGCCATTGATGCTTCCATCGATTCTGTTAATCATTTCTTGGCTAATTTAAGGAGTAATTTAGGAAGCTCTGCCTCTTATGAACCAATCCCCCATAGTACTTCTAGAAGGCGCCAATAAGCAGCTTTGACTACTTCTGTGCAATCCCAATCAGGCTCTAGTCTACTAGCAGAAATATTTTCTGTATGGGATCTGAGTTCTGGACTTCGGTTTAGGACTTCCGAGCAGATTGTCAGACAAGGTTAAAAGACTACGTTCTTGCTCCCAAACAATTTTTATGGTTTCATATTGAATGATTAATTGCCTCTTTTAACCCTTTGTCACAGGTTTTTGTATGCGCATGGAGTCCAGTTGGTTCTCTTTTGGCATCTGGGTGTGTGCATTCCCTTCGACAAATTGCTTTTATTTCTGTAGCTTAACTTTCATTGAACATTTTTATTGGTAACATTCAGCTAATGCTAGATTCTCACTAGAATTTGTATTTGCTTATTCGCACCTGCTAGATCTGGAGACTCGACAGCTCGAATTTGGACAATTGGTGATGGACCTTGTAGTTCTAATTCACAAAAGGGGCCCTTAGATGTTGCTGTTTTGAAGCACTACAGAGGTAGAACAAGTGATAAGAGCAAGGATGTAACCACGCTTGACTGGAATGTGAGTTTTTACTGCAAGATTATGGTTTGCCCCGTCTTCACATTATCTTTCCCAAATACTGTTACAGCTCATGTTTTAGATTGTACGGGCATGTAGAATTTGTTGATGTTGTCGGTCCTTTTTCTCATATAATCGCTCTTTGCTTTATGTAGGGCGAGGGAACACTACTTGCAACAGGTTCTTATGATGGACAAGCCAGATTATGGAGTAAAGAGGGTGAGCTAGATTGCCTCGTCTGTTTTAAAATATGTTTTTGAAGTCAAATGCTTGTCTTGAATATAAGAAAAGGGAGTGTAGAATGGGTAAACAGTCAGACTATGAAGTTCTGATGGTTAAACTTTGAGATCTCTGAAGACTTGCCTGGTTCAAGAACCTTCATGAACTTTGAAGGTGACAATGAACGCTCTGTTCAGGCTTTGGAGTAGGATTCTACAACTAATTTTGGAGATTCGATGCAATTAAACTTTTATCTGACGCTTTCAAAGGCAACTCTACTATATCATCCACTCTACAACCTTTGCTATTAGTTTCTAACAAGTTGCATTTTTATATAGGGGAGCTTGTAAGTACATTAACAAAACATAAAGGGCCAATATTCTCTCTGAAGTGGAACAAGAAAGGAGACTATCTCCTAAGTGGCAGTGTGGACAAAACTGCAATTGTATGGGACGTTAAGACTGGGGAATGGAAGCAACAGTTTGAGTTTCATGCAGGTATGATGTCAAATCTCAGTTATTGTTTCTTGGTATTTTATAATGTTGTTCCAATTCATTGCATAGGAATTGCAAAGTTTTATCACACACATATTAATGGAAGTAACTGCCTGTTTGTCACATTGCCCAAGTTACCTTTGCACATCAGTAAATCAAATGGCATGGACCAAAATGAATCATGCTGATAATGATTTTACTGTTGGTCTGGGTAACTTCGATTGAAATGTTTTCTGAAATTGGAACTGTTACAATTCTTGCGGGACTCCCTAGAAAGGAAAAGTGTTGCAGTTAATGTGGGAAGGAAGGAGTAGGCAATAATGCTAGTTAAATTTGAACCTCGGTTAGTTTATTATCATCCATGTTTTTTAAGAGTGTTGTTTTCATCGCAGCTCCTACTCTTGATGTTGATTGGCGCAACAATGTCTCATTTGCAACATGCTCAACCGATAACATGATATATGTCTGCAAAGTTGGAGATAATCGACCAGTAAAAACTTTTATGGGGCATCAGGTATGTGCTAGTGGTCAGAGGTCTCTTATTATTTTCTTTTATGAATAACTTTCTTACAACAGTGTTTTTTCTAGCAAATTATTGTGACGTGCATTATGCAAGTCTTAGGCTTAAATAACATTCATGACAGTTTAGCAGGTGTCAGGTTTCATTTTTCTGTAATATATATGCAATAGCTTATCAAGTGTCTGCATGATAGATTTTACTATCGTTATTACTTCTGGAAATCAGAAGGAAGTTAAGCATAATGTTGGTATATGAAAAGTTCCTTGACCTCTTGATATCCGAAATATCTGTTGATCTACCATCTAATAAGTTTTTGAATGTTACTCAGGGTGAAGTTAATGCTATTAAATGGGATCCTACAGGTTCCCTTCTGGCTTCATGTTCAGATGATTCCACTGCAAAGGTGATTGTTTATTTTTATTGTATTTGTGTGGTAGAGTTTGTTTTAGAACATGGACTTGCAAGTTTCAAGGCTACCACTATGCTTAAACTTGCTTTCCTTCCACCACTTTCCTCTCTTTTTGGCATCCCCATTACTGCCTTCATTTCTGACACATCTATTTCCTTCTAGGTCACAAATGTTGATAATTACTTCAATAGGAACCACAACTTATACCTTGATTGAGTCTAAATTGGCTCAATTGCCATCTTCTCTAAGAAGTTATTATAGGGATTTCTAATGGTTCAAAAGATGCAATGAATACTTACTTGTTAGGAGGGAAAAATTTGCGAAGGAGGAGAGATAGAGTTCCATTGACACATCCTTTCTTTCCTTTTGTCTCATTTCCGATAGAACTTTTGCTCTTATTAGGCTTAGGCAAGTCTTTACTGGATTAGACTTCTTAAATTAGCAACAAATACTCTTCAGCTTATATGGTTGACAAAATATAGCGTTTATCTATAACCTAGGAAATATGTTGATTAAGAAACAAATCTGTTACAACTTACAACCCATTTTACTTCGGTAACTTAATGAGTTATTCCATTAATGAGATTACCTTGTTTTATTCATGTCTACTTCAGATGATATGTACTCTTGACAATTAATATTCCGGTGTTATGGAAATGGAGTCAAAATTGGCTCCGCAACCTAGGGAATCATCTAATTAATAGTAGCCACATAACAGCCACTCGTAGTCATATTAAATGGAAGGTCCTGCATTCAACATTTTAGGTATCCTGAATCTCCAAACAAATTTATTTTATGGAAAACTCTGTCAATCATGACTGTAGGGTTGTAATTTTAGTTAAACAAAGTTCGGAGGTGTTGAAAATGATCATAGAGTGTCAATATTTCTCATATACATGAAGAGCATTCACAGTTTTATCCCTTCCATGATATCATTATTTTTTTGTATTTTCTGTACTTGTATTTCTTACAAAATGTCTTGTCGTCTTTTACTGTTAGCATTAGGATAGTTGATGGAACTTTCTATGTTTTACATGTTGGTTAATGATTACACAATTGGATTAACTAATTAAATTAATCATGATATAGATCTGGAGCTTGAAGCAGGATACCTGCTTGCATGACTTAAAGGAACATACAAAGGTACGACATACCACATGATTTTCCTACATGTCATGATCAATATTAATCGTACTTGACACAATGATATTAATTTGCAGGAGATATATACCATCAGATGGAGCCCCACAGGCCCCGGAACAAATAATCCTAACCAACAATTGGTGCTGGCAAGGTAAATATCCTTTATTTGTCGTGATTGACTTAACGCACACATACAACTTGTTAGACATTTCGAATTTGTAGCACACTGATGTGCGTCGCATGTGACATAACTGGAGGCAAAACATGAATAATTTTGACTCTCTAGTCTGTACCATAATCGTGCAAATTAATTGTGTAAAAAGATAATCTTTTAGTTGACATTACAAAGATCAATCTTGAGATTTGATGTTAGGTCACAAGCTATTTTAGAAAAACCCCAGCAAAATTGTTATGGTCTTGTCGTGCATGGATGCATTTAATACAGTGATTGCGTTTTTAGACTCCTTGTATTTCCGTATTTCTCATGGTATGAATTAAGTAATTAATATAAAAGAAGTTGTTGCTAATGGACCGGGTTTGTATATTTGGCCTTTGGATTAGGACCAGTTGAGTCATTCTATATGTATGTGTAACTCATTGGTGCTCTTGTACCTCTCCGTATGCCAATCTTCTTTTATAATTACTCTTATCTTAAGGGTGTTCTTTTAGATATCAGTCCACCTAGCAAATTTCATACATCATTTTTTGCTTTATATTTACTTTTGGATCTCCTTTTGCTGAACAGTGCATCATTCGATTCAACAATAAAGCTATGGGATGTGGAAACAGGGAACCTTCTTCACAGCTTAGTTGCCCATGGGTACGATTTTAATGTTAATACTTTTTATTTTGTAATGCATTCTTGATTATCATTGCACCTATAGAACAATAACTTGCTGCACATATATATATATATATATATATACTACATATGAGNACCGTGCAAAACATCGTTTTCATTGGTTAAGTTAAGTGAAATTGTTTCATATAATTCTTTTCTTGATGAGATGTTTCATATATTTATGTTTTTTATATAAAATGAAAAGGTTACATCAAAATGAGAAAACACATGAAACAATTTCATCAACATCAGAAATTTACATGAAACGATTTCATTTTGACATTAAAAACGTACATATATGAAACAATTTCATCAAGAAAAGAGTTATATGAGACAATTTCATCAAATTAAACAATTTCATGAACCATTTCATTAACTTAACCAATGAAATCGATGGTCATGAAACGATTTGATTTTGACATTAAAAACGTAAATATATGAAACAATTTCACCAAGAAAAAGAATTATCCGAGACAATTTCATCAAATTAAACAATTTCATGAACCATTTCATTAACTTAACCAATGAAATCGACGGTTTGCAGAATTAGGGTGGTTTGCAACCCTATACACACACAGTCTCAGGATCATATTAGAACATTTTAATT
The DNA here is from genome assembly GCA_001633085.1 of Carthamus tinctorius. Classification (NCBI taxonomy): domain Eukaryota; kingdom Viridiplantae; phylum Streptophyta; class Magnoliopsida; order Asterales; family Asteraceae; genus Carthamus; species Carthamus tinctorius. The sequence continues at coordinate 14,609 of LUCG01244453.1, forward strand.
TGGTGAGAAGGCGAGAACTAGTGTAGATACCTTCAACTGTGTACCAAAATGTTGCATTATTTTTGTCTGAATTCTGTAATCTTCACACAATATAAAGGTATATTCACAGTTCTCATGATAAATTTCACACAATATAAAGATATATTCACAGTTCCCACACCAAACCTTCACACAATTTAAAGGTATATCCACAGTTCTCACGGAAAACACTCACACAATGTAAAAGTATATTCACAGTTCTGACGGCAAACTTTCCCTTATTCACTAAAATTTCACCATCTACAAGGAGGAAACCGCCTTGGATGAAAGTACAACATTGCATGCACATCATACAAGTTGCAGATAGGGCAAATAAAATTCTTAATTCAGCAGCTTATCAACCCATTAAATACGATTATTACGTTAGTTTTCCTGAATTAAATGCAGGGATCCTGTATACTCCGTTGCATTCAGCCCGAATGGTGAGTACTTGGCAAGTGGATCATTAGACAAATGCATGCACATATGGTCCGTGAAGGAAGCGAAGGTAGTCAAAACCTACGTGGGAAGTGGTGGGATCTTTGAAGTTTGCTGGAACAAAGAAGGTGACAAGATCGGTGCCTGTTTCTCGAACAACGTAGTCTGCATATTGGACTTCCGTATGTAATGTAATATTTTTTTACATCATTATATGATTCGAAAATCGCATTGGGATTTTTTGTGGAGGTTGTATATGTAGTAAACTTGGAATGGTTTTGTCTGTTGTAGGTATTTTGGTATGGATTTAGTAACCCCTAACTTCTAATTTTGTTGAGTAAACGACTCGTAGAAATAAGTTTATTAGCGTAACGGTTGTTGCTTCGTTGTCCTTTTTTTCTCTCTTGGAAGATGACATGAAACCTTGTGACACGAAAATTATGTGTTGTATTAGTGTCGGTTTTTTGTGCACTTACCATTGATTGGTTCTTATTTAGGTAGGGGATGTTTGTTTTTTAAAAGTTACCTTTTAAAACCTCTTAAGTCTGAAAATTAAGAGGTTTGTAGACTTCAGACTCCTACCGTCCTTTGAAATTCTAATAGGTGCACGATACACTTACTTTTTATACGTGATTTTAGACTTCAGACTCCAACCTTAAAAAACAAACGACACCTTAGTGTCAGCTAGTTTACCTAAAGATTTAGAGATTGATTTAATTATTGGTGCTGACCTGGTTGTATTTATGATATTTTACTTCTCTAGCTTTAGAAAGCATTTTATCGGTGAATCCCTTGTGTTAACGTTTACTCAATTTGTCGTTCCGGATGGTGTATTTGTGTAGATCGGTTTCTTATATAAGAAGTAGGTATATATCTTCTTATATAAGAAAATTTATACTCAACTTGGTTTTTATATGTATCGTGGTGGACTAGATGTAGATCTTGGATACTTATTTCTCTTGTTTTTTTAATCAAATGTTGCATAGTGTGATTCCCACATCACATCTATATTTAAATTAATAGCGGGAGTTATTTGTCTAGGAAATAGTATAATAGTATTTATTATAATAAAAATATATATTGTTTTAATAATATTATGTGTACTTTGATAGAAAGTAATATGCTTTTTTCTTAATATCAATAAAACAAATAAGGCCATCCACGGCCAGGACCTGTAGAAGGCCGGTACCAAGTGGAACAC
>LUCG01244454.1:0-15446 GCA_001633085.1 Carthamus tinctorius
TGGATTCCAATTCCATTTCCTGCCAACCAAACAGAATTTGGAATTGGATTCCAATTCCTGCAGAATTCCAATTCCTTTAAAAACATTCCAGCGAACCAAACGCCACCTAAGAGTCTTCATCACCTTAGCTCTTACCAGGTAAGATTCATGATTATTGCATATTTCATCCGATAAACTGATTTGCCTTAATAAGCACTTACCTAAATAAGAATAATCAACGAAAATAATGTCTTTTTTAATAGATGGAAGTTGGCCAATTGCTAACATGAATGATGACTATATTCCAATTAATTTCTCTATACGACGTCTCCTCTTAACCTACTTTTAACTAAAATACTATATCAAAAAGACTCGAATAATTTAATTTATAAAATAAAAGATGTGGTGGTTATCTAATTATAAGTTATGGCGTGGAGACTTTTTTATAATTCTTTTCCACACAATAAGCAACATGTCCAAAAATAAAAGAAACTTGAGTCTAATAGAAATATTTTTTTATACTTTATATTGTCGTAAAGAAGTATTTATTTCATCATTTTAATTCATGACGTGGTTTAATATCTTTTCAACATATTATAGAAAATAAAAATAATAAAGATTATGGCCTTATGGGCCCTTTTAAACTCGACAAAATCTTGAAAAATTTAAGAAAATACCAAAAGTGATTTTTTTTTTAATTTGAAGAACTATATAAAAATGATTATCATGATCGAGAGATATAATATCTCATTAAATATATAAAATATTCTAATTAATATATAATTTTTAAAATTGAGAAGTTGTAAAGTTAAATATAATTTTAATAAATACTTATTATTTTTATTTCTTTTTTTTCCAGAAAACCCGCCGGCATGAATTTTATTCTAGCAAAAAGTTAGTTGTGTTTGGCAAACTAGCAGACAACCTAGGTGTTGACTGATAATCTAGCTAGTAGCTAATAAGGCCATCATTTATGGGTTCGGCATCGGGTCCATAGGCAACACCGCCGAGTATTTATCGGTTTGCCTCCATCAGCAACCCCCTCGGTTTCCCACGCCGAGAGACCCCCTACCCCTCTCTCTCTCTCTCTCTCTCTCTCTCTCTATATATANTAAAAGTGTGGATATGATTGGATTGGGTATAAAAGATGATTTGGGTAAGATAGTGGAAAGCTGATATGGCATTTGGTTGCTTTGGGTTGGGGAGCAACTATAAAGGATGGCCTAAGCTAACTTATGAATAAATTATGTTTAACAAAAAATAACTTATGAGTATGTAAAATGACCAAAAAAGATATCTTGAATATAATAATTAATATTAATAAGGGTATAATTAGAAGAAAAAAAAAACTACAAAAAACCCTAGTAACATTCCAATAAGCCAGCTTATGCCATTCAACACGTAAGCTTATAAGTTAACTTATCAGCTAGCTTAATTTTTCCGCAAAGAAGGTAAGAAAAAAGGACATGGATGTAAAAATTATCAGATAATAAGATTTGACTGTTAAATAAACAACTTTTACAGTACTTATTTTACTGGATTACACCTTTTTTTCCCAAAAGAAAAAAGGAAAAAAAATCCTACCATAACAAGCCTATAAAACAAAGGCATGAGTTTAATTTCAACCTTAGATATCTGCACCAGCTTGATTAGTTTTTTTTACCTTCTTGATTCAACTGCAAGATCTATATACAAACTCTTGACCGCGCTTTCGAATCTTCAATTTCTGTACTCTTGCTATATTCAAATAAATTTATAGCTTCAAAATGGATGTTTTTTTCTTTCTTTTCCGTTCTAAAATGTCGGTCAACGGCCGTACAGGTGACCGTGATCGTCTTCCAACTCCGAAACTCCGAGCATTGCCAAAGCTAAATGAGACTTCATTTCGTTCTTTGTTTGTCGAATCGGAGGGTAACAATCGGTAACGTAGTTGTTAGAAGATAAATTAGTAGCGGGCTTTGACAGGATCGGTGGATTCGGTTCGGCTCCGTTCAGGATGGAAATGATTACGTCAATATTTGGTCGTTTTGATTCCTCGTTGTTTATACAGGCGTCTGCGGCTTCTATCATCTGGGCTATCTGGTCTAAGTTACGTTCCGTGAATTTGATCCGGGGATCGAGTAGTTTCTCTACGGAGCCTTGCTGTAATAACGGCTTCGCCTGCAAAATTTCAACGGAAAAAGAAATCTTGAAACGATTCCTGAAAATAAATCTTGAAAGATTCTTGAAAAGAAATCTCGATTGCATTTTTGCATAACAAAAGGAAATCATGAAAAGATTCTTTGGGACAGTATAGGACTGCCAAATATGTCTAAATGTCATAATTGACTGATATATAGGACCCAAGTTTATAAGATCAAAGAATTGCGCATCATATATGAAGTTACAATAAGTTGATAGAACATTTTTGGACATACCAACAAGTTTTTTAGGATACTTTTGAAATAAAGTATCAGCGAAGTTAAAGACTCACCCATAAAACCAAGTTCTCTTCTCCGGCTCCTCTTTTTGATTCAATCGGCCTGCGGCCTGTTATCAACTCCAAAAGAACCACCCCAAATGCATAAACATCGGTTTTATCGGATACTTTCCCGTGTTGGAAATATTCCGGAGCCAAATACCTGCAAAAACAATCATATTTTGTCATCAGAAGTCAGAACCAACCAAAAGCAATCAATTAGAGCAAGCGTTGAGTGCATGCAATTTCTCGTCAAAAATTTTTCTAAAATATATGGAACCTCATTAGATTACTCTTCAAAAGAGCCTCTACAAAGAAGGGGAAGATTCCCTTATCTGTAAGGGCTTTTATAGACAGTAATCTAACAGGTTCCACATATTCTTACATTGTATCAGAGCTAAGGTCTACCACTCTAAAAACTCAACACATTAGGACAATTGTGTCCGTCGAGCCCCCTTTTGACACATGTCGGACAATCTATGCCTATCTAGCCTCCTTTGTGTAGAGTCCCAGATCAACTAGACTTTGTCGGTTTGTCCATTTTTCATCCATATAAGTCGGAATTTCTCTTCTCTCCTAAAGGGTTTTTTGGAAAAGCAATCTAATGGAGTTCCAGATATTCTAACAGAACTTACCCGAATGTCCCCTTTACGGTTTTGCACAGAAAAGGAACCGAAGGAGCAGAAGTCCATGTAGCTAAACCGAAGTCACATAGCTGCAAAACCAAAATAAATGATAAATCTCAATGACCCCTTCGAATAATGGTATACATAAACTAGCATTAAACGAAAAAAGGGTTTCAATAAATCAAAGTTCTTTCTCACCTTAGGTGATTTTCTTGACGAAAGAAGGATGTTTGAAGGCTTAATATCTCTATGAACCACACATCTCTCGGTTCCATTATGCAAGTACCGTATAGACTCAGCGACACCTCTTGCAACCTTATACCTTACTGACCATGGAAGCTTCGATCCGCCATTTCTACCATTTCTGGTTTCTGCCAAATGGGTATTTTCTTAATTCGTTAAAGATTCAAGATCAAGAACAAAAACCCACAAATTGACAAGTGAAGGGCAAAGAATTAGTACCACGAAGATATCGTTCTAAGCTTCCACCGGAAACATACTTGTAAACTAAGAACAAACCCTCTTCGGGATCGATACAAAAGCCCACGAGTGGAACGATGAACGGGTTATGAAGAGAACTTGCTATCATCAATTCTCTACAAAAAGCCTTTGAAGCCTCTTTGTCTTCCTTATCCAACCTCTTGATGGCCACTGAAGTCCTCAAAATCCCAACTCTACCCTTGAACACATAACTCAATGCACCTCTGCCCAAAACCCTCCCTACCCACATCAAAAAGATTCATATTAGATCCAAATTTAAAGGATTAAGAACCTAATTTGGTAATTTACTCCATTTTTACAGTTTCATTGGGATTAAAGATAGTGATTTCCAAATGCAAGATTGATATGGGTTCTGTTAGAAATAAAACACCCACATTTTGTAATTGTATTTCTTGTCATTATGAAGTTTCTTTTCAAGAAAAGAAATTAGAAATACAAATTGGATATGGGTTCTGTTTTGTAATAATGAAACACTCAAAACACCTATATTTTTAAGGTTGCATTTCTTATTATTATAAAGTTTTTCTTGAAGAATTGAAGTTAAAAATGCAAAATTAATACAGCTTCTGCTAGAAATGAAACACCCACATCTTATAATTGTATTTCTTATTATTAAAAAGTTTTTCTTGAAGATTTGACATTAAAAATGCAAACTTGATATGGGTTTTGTTAGAAATGAAACACCCACATCTTATAATTGTATTTCTTATCATTATAAAGTTTTTCTTCAAGAATTAAAATATGGATTTTGTTAGAAATGAAACACCCAATCTTATAGTTGTATTTCTTACCATTATTAACTTTTTCTTCAAGAATTAAAATTAAAAATCCAAACTTGGATGTGGGTTCTGCTAGAAAGGAAACACCCACATCTTATAATTGTATTTCCTACTATTGAAAAGTTTTTCTTCAAGAACTGAAGTTAAAAATGCAAAATTGATATGGGTTCTGTTATTTTTCTAATTAGAAATAAAACACCCACATCTCACAATTATTTTTCTTACTATTTATTATTAACTTTTTCTTCAAGAGTTTGAAATTAAAAATGCAAAATTGATATAGGTTATTCCCTTAGAAATAAAACACCCACATCATTTTCTGAGTTTGAAATTAGGTCAAAAGTCAAACACATCCCATTAGAAAAAACTAAAAAATAAAAATCAAACATTTTTTCAAGAAAATCACAAAGATTTACCTTTTGAGAAATCACGAGTAGCTGAAACAATTTCAGCATAGCTGAATCTAACTAAGCTATGTGCTACAGGCGATATACTTCTCTCTAAGCTCTCAATCCTCCTCCATTTCAGCTCTTGCGACCTGGGTTCAATCAGCCCATTATCCAGATTCACCATCAAAACCGTTGCAGACGATGAACCCACACTCATGGACTCAAGCTCGACCTGCGAGCAAAGGCTGAACCGAAAAGACGAATGGACTGAATGCGGTTCAGCATTCGCCAATTCCGCAACACACCCACCAGATTCCGCCAGCAGCCACGCCTTATTGTTCTCCAAATTGCTCCCGATTCTCTTCTTTCCCTCACCCTCTTTCCTCTTGCCACTTATTGGAAAGAAGCAAGCAAACCCTAATTCCCAAATCATCTTGTGAAGGAAGTTCTTGAATTTCAGATCCTGGTGCTCTTCATTGTAGCGGTAGATTTCATCCTCATCGTCGAAATTTGTGGATGAAGATGAAGAAAGGGGAAGTGGGTGTTGTGTGGAACTGATTTGGGAAAAACCCATTTGGAAATGGATGTGAAAGATGGCAAAGTTACACACACAACACACAGAAATCAAGAAACTCAAGCACAGAAATCAAGAAACTAAAAAGGGGGGAAAAGGGGGGAAGGGGTTTGCTTGGAAGTGGAGGAGAGAATATGTATTTTTCATGGAATAAAAAAGAGTGGGTATGAACATGTATGTAATATATATAAAAATGTAGGTGGTCTGTGAAGGAATTAAATTAGTGAAATTAGTTGGGAGAAGTTGTGTGTGTGTTTGTGTGTGTGAGAGAGAGAGAGAGAGATAGATGATNCTAAAGAAAGGGAAGAATAAATGTGTGAAGGTTTGAAGAGAGATTCTCTATAATGGCTATCAAGACAAAAAAGAACCCATACAAAGGACAAAGACACAATTTTTAGTTGCTTTGGTTTTATTTTGGTAACTTGTCTCAAATAGCCCATTCAACATTATTGAATTAATCTTCTATGTAATTTGTTTTTCAATTTTACCTAAATACTACTACGTCCGTAATTATAGACGTATATAAAATGTAAAAAACGAATTTGATCAATTTTTCTTTAAAAAATGATTTGGCAGACGTAGGCCTAAAAATTACAGATTTAGGCTTGAAATTTACTGAGATAGGACATTTTGGTAAAAGTGGGAGAGGAATGACTATGAGACCAATTTAAGGATGTAAAATGGCTATTTAAGTCAAATTACCTTTTATTTTTTTCCATCTTTTTATATTTTATTTGTTATTGTTGTATGATATAACATTAGTGACGGATTCCGTATTTTCGACGAACATGTACATCTTTTAACTGGATCAAATGCTTGTAAGAGCATCTCCAACAACTTCTCCAAAGTGGAGGAGGGGGGATTTTAGACCAATTTTTGCTCCAACAAATTCTCTAAAATAGAAAAAGTTGGAGATATATACAAAAATCTTCTAATTTGGATAACTCTCCAAAATTGATTAGCATAAGAGAAATGGTTTTAAATTATATTACACCGATATGAATTTTTGAAATGAATGTTTAGTAAAGAAAAATAATATTTTATTATATATAATATTTTAACAATATAACTAATGATGTTATTTTCAAAATAGAAAATTTGTTGGAGTTAAAACATTTTTCCTTAGAGATTTTGGGCTTTGGTTTTCCATTTTGGAAAAGATTTGGGGAATCTGTTGAAGATGCTCTAAGGCCATGCGTACCGGGGTAGCTCGCTGCAGCGGCTTCGACCTGGCGGTTGGGCGGCTTCGACGGGTTGCACTACCCCGTCCAGTGGTTTGGGCGGGATGGAGGACGAACGATGTGGTAAAGCCGATGATAGCCGTTGAGTTTGTGTGTGTTGTGTGTGTGTGGTGNCTGATGTGGCAGTCGGGTTGGGAGGGTCGGGTACTGATAGGCTACGATCGTGGTTTAATCTTGTTGAAAAGTCAACATGGTTTGATGTGGGAGAAAGTTAAGAGTGTTGATTTCGAGAATTAAATATATTCTTTTCCCAATGAAGTTTATCTTTTAAGCAAGACGCAAGACTATTACATAGATGTAAACCAAATCTACTTTTACCCGAATTATATCGTTTTGAGGAAGACGGTTATGTGGTTATTTTGAGAGACTTTTTAAGTTTATTTGGTTAATTTTGATGGATTTTTTGGTTTTTTAATATATATGCAATTTTGCTTTCTAATATCTCAAAGCTCCTTGAGAAATTGACGACCGAACATTTCACGCCATAAAAAGAACTTGTGAAAATCAATTGAGCATGTATATATATATAGAGTATAGACCCCCTTTGTCCTTCATAGGTTCAACCTAAAAACTATTAACTATAACATAGATTAATGATTTTTAATTTAATTAAAAACTATGATTAGATTTATTGATTGCATTATCTTCAATTGAACTAATGCTACGTTTTATAGATGAAAATACTCTTCACTTTTGTAGATTGTACAAGGTAACAAAAGTTAAACTCAATATAATATTTTTATCTGTCTTGAAGACTACAGATATTTTTATTTAAGATATTCCACAACTATAACTTTATTGACTAAAATCTACTGATTTTCAATTGTCATTTTTAAAAAGCATTTGTAATTCTGATTTGTAAAATTCAACTGTTTAATCATCACTTCTATAATGTGTTTTTAATAACTAACTAGATCGGTTATAAAAGCCTTTGGTAGAAACTAACTAAGGCTAGCGGAAAATATTGGCACTTAATGTACATATATGATACATTAAAAAACCATTAATTATCATTAACTAATGATTTAACACAATTATCACGTCAAACAATAAATATTAATTCAAATGTTTTTGTGTTTAATTGTTCAAAATAACAATAAGAATACATTTACAACCATCCATTTAAAAGTACCCAACTTATTTTTTGTGTCAATAGATATGTGGAGACATTTGCACCAATTGACAATTTGGAAGGGTTTATAATTGGTTATTATGGGGGACATTAGATCATCACTAATTCATAATTGAATATTATAATGACACAATTATGGCATATACCCAACCACTACTAATGCATGGGGAGGGAACATGGGGTCCATTAAATAAGAGGGGGTAAAGGGTCAATTTGGAAGGTGCTTGGTTTTTGAGATTTGGGTGATTATTAATGAATAATGTTTCTATGATTATTAACTAATTTTAAAGATATTTAATTTATTGAAATATGTGAGGTGTCAAAATAAGAGAAAAGGGGAAGGAAGTGCATTGGTTCTTGTATTAAAAATAAATCAGACAGCTGTTATAAGTTTATAATACAAGGTCAATAATAATCATTGAGTCATTATTGTCTCCTCAAGCAAAAGGTTTACGGATTTAATTCTATTGTATGCTATGTTTGAAGAGGGGACAAAGGATGCATTTTGTATGTATGTTTTATGTGTGCATGATGAAATATATGGAGTATGTGTGTGACTTGTATATGTGGTTTACATATGCAAAGGGCAAAGACGATAGAGGTCTAGGGGCGTTTTCAAACCTACGTCATAATCAATTAAAATGATTACGACTTGCCAACGATATTATGCTTTTTCCCGTATCAAGAATTTGATACTGTAATATTTTCCTATAAATATATATAATTACAACTACTTAAAATAAAATGAAGATTATCTTTATGTTTTCAAACGTTCAAATTTTAATTGATTAAAAATTTGAAACCTCATGTTATTTTTCTCCAAAATGTATGATTTCCTTTACGTTGTACACTCATTCATGTAGTAAGGATAACAAGAATCATAAATACACATTTATTACGTCTCATGTTATATAAGTATATGAATATTATATTATTCTACTAATTAATCCCTTTAGATAAGATTTGACATAAATCTAAATACCAGACGTCTTACCCACAAAATCGAAACAACGCATGATTTTGTCACATAAAAAATATTAAAATATCAAATAATCATATGACAAATACGTACGCCCAATTACAAGATTCAGATAAAATGAAAACTCAGCAAGAACAAATAATTAAGAACCCATCAAAACCAATAACAACCGGTACCCGATATCAAAAAGATAAACTATCGTGATATGTCAAATCTTTTTATTTGTTTATTAAAATATTTAAAAGTAATAATACATGGATGTGTAGTTTGGTGACCAGCCAAAGCCACCACCTTTATAACACCTAACTACCATTCTTGACAACCCATATTGGCTCCATCCTGTTTAGTTCAAAGCCTCTAGCTAACTCCTCCCCTCATCCATTGAACTTCAATAATTAGAAATACCCTCACAAATCACAATACTTGGCTAGTTGGCTAGGCTTGGCTCGGCTCGGCTCCTGATGTTGGCTTGGCTGAGCCTTCAAAGTTGGTCAATTTCAGTTTTGAATATTGGGTAAATGCTGGTTTCAAAATTCAAGAAAATGGGTTTGTGTTGGAGAGACCAATTTGGGGTTGATCATATTAATTTAGTAGCCACTTGAGGGATAAAGACAAGTGATTTTCCATTGGGGGTACAAGTTATTTAGAAATATAAAATAAACACATGCCATGAAATTAGGGTTTATAATTTATGGGAAACATGAAAATATTTAGGTGATGCTTTCAAATGAAGTTATGGTTTTTAATTTTATCTTTCCAAAGGTAAATATGTTCTAGAAGCTTCGAATATCTGTATCAATATAATGTCACTTATTTTTTTAAGTTGTTACATCAGTTTTATAATTAACCTCGATATCAATCTAATATCATACTTCTTTTTAAAGTGGTCTTTACAAAAAGACTAAATAAGATTTATTTATAATATAAATAATAAATCAATTATAAAAATATTAATAAATAATTTTATTATAAAATTAATGAAAGTCATTAATTACAAAATATATTATTTATATAAAAAATAAGTTATACAAGATGAGGATGGATGCTCTGAGTGGCCATAAAGACAAATAATTTGAGCTAGCCATTGGGAGTAAGTTATATCCCAACTAATTTTTCAACAATTAATGTAGAATTGTATGCTTACAAGTTACAATATGACAATATCTAGTTATGATAGAAGTCGAAAAGAAATTTCAAAAATAAGTCTCAATACACATGCATAGAGTGTGTATGAAGCTAGGTAGCTCTAACTCGTTAGAATAGACCAAAAGATGGATTGATTGTAAAAATACTTCTATTCAATGCTATTTTAGGTGATGTCTTTTTCTCAAATAACCATTCCTTTGAGATTCGAGTAAGCATAAAATACATGCATGATGTTTCTAATGATAGTTTTTTTGCTCACATCAAGATAAAGTAGAACGTTGCACAACTTATATGGATCTCAAAATCTCCAAGCGTGGCAACAACATTGTTCATGAGTCATGCAATATGTTTTGAACATGTATATACATGATAAGTGACATAACATACAGTCAAATAAATATATATTTCCAACTAAAATGATACTGCCATTACGAGCTACTATCTTGACATGAGCAACATTTTTGGTTGAGCTTAAGACCAATTGCTCAATATGATATTAAGCTTTATTCTTTAATTCACTTGTGATAACAACATTGATCATAGTATCAAAATTATGGTAGCCATTGATGGGAAGTTGATAGATTTTCAAACCTCAACTCAATGCACAAATTACTATAAATCAATTTCGTGTAAATCAGCTCAAACATGATAAAGGTGTGTCATGAGCGTTAACTACCCTCATCAATTTATCAAGGATACATCATCATCAACCAAAGTTCATTTTAAACATAAAATCCCAACAAAAATCTAGTCCTTCATTTAGATAGGCAGAATTGATTTCCCACATGCTTCTATGCCGTTATGGTCCTCGATCTATCCAAAGGTTCGTAGGTGTAATAACATAACCTTGAACGCAATAAATCCATCAATTGTTATAGAGTAGGGAAGATGAGGACATGATTAATGAAGTTAGCATATTTTCTTGTGGTGTTTAATATGGTGTCAAATGGTAATTTCAAGACCAATCAATAATTTTTAAATGACAATATATATTTTATTTGATTCTACTATCAAGTTTATACTTATAATAATTTCAACCAATTATCTAAACGATGCTTACCTAGAGATCTAGAAATTAATCATATTGTTAAGCTGTCTTATTTGTGAACATAAAGATTGCACGTGTGACAAACTGTCCCTTTTACCTATAAGAGTTTGATGCTAATGAGGTAACATGTTCTGTCTTCTAGTATTATTTTTCTCCCAAATAATTGACTTTGATTTGATAAACTATATGATTATATTGTTTTCATTTTAAATTAATTATTTTATTTAATTAATTTGAGATCTTCTTTAGGTAATATAAACTTTAGGACTCTCATAAAATAGTATGGACAACCATAAATGTAGTATTTTCAATTTTGAAGATCTATAAAAGCTTTTACAAGCTACGAAGTAAAGAAATTGTGTAAAAGAAGTTTTTTAAATAGTTATCTTGAGATGACACACTACTCTTATATTTGTGAGTTAAATTTAGGTGATTGATTTAATAGTTTGATGCTCACAAGAAACATAATTAGCAAAAGAATTGTGATTGTCATATTAAATCCTCGTATGTTTGTGCAAATATATATTGACTTAGGGTATATGGAATGGTTACCCCGCCGAACGGGGAAAATGAAATTTATTGTTTCCACTGGTGAGGAACACCACCTCCCTCACCGCCGGCCTCACCTTTTATCACCCTGGCTGCGCCTCCACCCCAACGGGATTTTTATGAACGTTATTCGACCGTTGGGCAAATATTTGACCGTTAAACATTTTTTACATATATATATATATATACATACACACACAACATCTAACCATTTTATAATCATTTCTATACATCCATACTTTCTACAACCAAATGAAAAATAGAGGAAAACCTAAAGCTAACCATTTAAGTAATTATTTTAATTTAGTATTTTTATTTTCAAGTCTAGTAGTTGTATTTGTAATTTTTAATCTAGTTGTATTTTTTTAATTTTATGTAATATTGTTGTTTTTATTAATTAATGAATTAAGAATTTTAATTATGCATGTTTGAATATATTTACTAATTAAAAATAAAAAAGTTGGGAAGGGTAGAGATGAAGAAAGATGGGTACTCCGGGAGTTTCAGGAGAGGGAGGGAGGGAGGGAGGGAGAGAGAGNGGCAAGTGGGGGTGGAGGGGTGAAGGCTGATCACTCCTTTCACCCTTTGAACTAGCTAGGTTATATATCACAAACACCAAAATCGAACAATTTATTTAAGCACCTACTCTTTTTGTACCAAAGAAAAACTCAACTAAATGTTATAATGTAGAACCATAAATGATTAATAAAAAAGCATTTTAAATTGTAAAAATAAAATAACGAGATTTTGTCTCATAATGAGATTGTCTTGCAGCTCTCCTTTCTCTTGTCATTGCATTATGGACTATCGATTTCTTATAATCGATTTCCTGGTAATTGATTTGGTAACCGATTTGTGGTAATTTATTTGGTAATCAGTTTATTGTTCTATTGATTTTTCTATAATTGATTTCTTGTTGTAGTGATTTTCTTCTAATTGATATGTGGTAATCAATTTCTTTTTGAACCCTATAAATTGTGTTGCTGAATTTGCTCAATTTCTTCTAATTTGAGTTTGGATCTTGTTATGGGTTGCTAAAATTTTTATTCATGTTTGAAAAATGTTTTGCATCTGATTTTGCTACTGATTCATGTTTGATGCATCTGATTTGGCTACATTTTGATTCATGTTTGTTGTTTTGTGTTTTTGAATGATAGCATTTTGTTGATTCATGAGTATTAGGTGTAAAAAAACAAAATCTAACTAGGGTAATTTGGTCATTTAACTCGTCATCTCCTATTCTGTCCAATTTTATCATGTCTTATCAAACGTTGAACACCTATACTGTTTTGTCTTGTCCAGTTTTGTGTCGTCCATGTACGAAACGCACCCTAATGGACGTTAGCATCTACTGCCGGAATTAATTCAAAATAAATTTCAAAAACTAGGGAGTATATATTCGAGTAAATTATAGATTTAGTATTTAACGTTGTTATTTGTTACAAATTTGGTCTTTTATTTGTATTTATTACTAAAAAGCTTCCACCCATATAATTTGTATTAAATTTGATCCTTCATACTAACGATCATCCAATTTTTCCGTTAAATATAATTTTTCAGCAACTTTTTTTATTTTACCTATTTTTCAACATCATCCATCTTTTTTATTTTACCTATTTACTAACTAAATCTTTTTAATTAAGCTATTTCATACCTTTCCAAAGTACCCAACACTTCATTGAAGTCTTCAAGTTAAACAGACACTAAAGGATGCCCAAAGAACCCAAAATGGAAAAGTTGGCGAGAGGGATCTTGAGGAAGTTGTTAGAACTGCTTCTGCTTGGTAGAAGTTGACTAATTCGAGAACTCCTGACATGATTCTTAGTGATAAATTCAAAAATGTTAAGGGAGATTTAAGAAGATGGAGCACGTTTTGGTTTGGGAATCTTGCTAGGGAGTTTGACTAATTCCAAGACCGAAGCTCAAATGCGGGAGTTGGAAGTGGAAAAGAGACCGTTGTCCGAAGAAGAACAATGCAAATGGAAAGCAGCTCGAGTTGAATGGGCAGAAAAAGAAGCATGCAAATCGAAGATGATTAAGCAAAAAACGATAATCAAATGGGTTGTGAAGATGACGAGAGCTCCAAGTTTTTTCATTTGACTTTAAAAAAGAGACATCAAAAGAACTCGTTGAAAGGCCCTGTGGGTCTTGTAGTGAAGACCCGACATCGATTAAAAACTTTGCTTTTGACTATTTCCGAGCATGCACGATTCGAAGAGAATTCGTTTTCCAGACCTAACTTTCAAAGGGAAAAATTTCGGAGTATTTCTCAGGAAGATGTTCGTTTTTTAGAGTCCCGATTCTCAGAAGAAGAGGTTTGGAATGTAATTAAAAGTTGTGGTAGTTCAAAACTCAAAAGCACCCCGGTCCGGATGGTTTCAATTTCAAGTTTTTTTTGGAAAAGATTCATCTAGGCTTTGCGTCAACTTCAAGTTCATCAAACGCTTATGGAAAGAGAGACTAACATAAAATTTCCTTAATCCTAATTTTAAATTAAGAAATAAAATAGAATCAAATATTTATTAGACTAGATATATAGATATATTAAAAATTTTAATCTTTTTAGGATCATTTATGGTAACTATAACAAAACATTCTAAAAAGCATGGAATATTGGTTGCAACGTCATATCAAATCTTAATCATTATTCTACAATTATCACCTTTCTTCCACAATGCAATTTGAGGCTTATCTCATTCAAGACTTCATTTTTGATCTATTAGAATGAGATAATGATAAGAGGGTGGTTGAAAAGAGGTGGTTACGTGTGTTTGTATACATGTTATGAGAATTTTATTATATAATCTTCCAATAAATACTTTTGTATAGCTATGTGTTGCATCTAGAGGTTGTTGTAAGTTAAGAAAATTAAGATGCTTGATAGGTTAATAATAGGACTAAGTTTGAAAAACATTAAATGAGCTCTTCCGATAGATGTTGGAAGTTGTGCTAATTACAGATAATTTGTGATGGTTTTGACATGGTAGAATGGAGGCAACAGAATGGGCAAGGAGGATTAGGGTTGAGGAGGGCGTTTGATGAGCAGTAGAGAAGGAACATGACGATATTAGACATTTTCAAATATATGATATCTTATAAAAGTTATTGGAGGCACTGGATCAGAGTAGTTACGCTAGCGTGGGAAATTCTAGCAAATGTAAGCATGAGGAAAGAGCTGGCGAGGTAGATGATCGGACGGGAGGAATATAGAGTCGTATGATAAGTTATCAAGGTTTTATGTCAAACTTTGGGGGCTTGGACCAAGGGTTGGGTGTTCTCTAACACTTTTAACTGTTTCTTATACTTATATTTTTACCTTGCTACTTAGTATATTTTACCTAAATCTTTCTGTTCAAGATCCTTTCTTTTAAATTCTGTTATTTTTCTTCAGACTTTATGAACATATTTCTGAGATCAAGCTTTTTTATTTTCTTACTTGCAATGTTTTTCCAAGTCGGATGCTTTTACAATAAAATGTATCATTAATATTTTAAGATTTATTAGAAAAGTTAATTATAAAATGTATTTAAATGATTCTATGGTATATATGCAAATGTAATATGTGTAACTATGACCACCCCATCTATACATAAATACATACACCCTTGTTTCCAAGATCATGTGATCGCGTGCACCAAAATTAATTTATTTTGTGGTATAACATTTATGAGCATGGAACAAAATAATACCTTGGCATGTGAAGTTCATTAATTATTAGCCATTAACCATTACTATAACCTCATCTTGGTTAGACAATTTGCAACATCACATGTACTTTCCTCCCATTTTTCAATATAATAAATAAGTACTCAATTTTAAAATATATAATACTATTTAAAGTTAGATAATTTGTTTAATTCATATTTTATGTAATAGTGTCTAATATCATTGTTATAGACTTGTGTATTGCTTATATGTTGTTATCAATATTTTAAAAACCGGTTTTTAGTTGAACTGGTGTGATAAACTGGTTCCTGGTTTGACCAGTTCAATCGGTTTCAAACATTTTTGTATATTTTCCATTTTCCTACACACACACACACAC
>LUCG01244459.1:0-14139 GCA_001633085.1 Carthamus tinctorius
TATGTATATATATATATAATGATTAAGATCATTTTTTGATACTTTAGATCGGGTTAGTCCTCTAAGGACCGGTCTGAGCACTCCTCCATAGCCATTTCTTATAAGGCATGACTTTGATTTGAAAAATAAAAATGTCGATTGAGCAAACTACAAGTTAACAATAGTTAAGTATGAAAGTTGTAATTTACCATTACAACTTTCTTTTATGCAAAATCACAACAAAAACCATAAAACTGATAGATATTCCATGTAAACTTCGAAACACGTTCAATATAGTCATGCTTCGAGCTTAAACTCCCCCAACGCTCCTTCATTGTAGTCTTTCTTCACCTCATAGGCTTTAAGAAATTCCTTAAACTGAAAAGCTCGGTAGAGCGGACGATTAGCATCGTTAACGAGGACTTTAGCAGGTTCTATGATGCTATCAGGCATTGGATTGATGGAGTAAACAATTGATGTTCGATGATTCGTTGAATTCGTTATCGCTCTATGTTCTGGACTTGTCAGCTTCCCATTACTGATAACCTACAATACGGTCGAAAACTCAAACAAATACCAACCAAAGTTTATACATAATCGATCGATAAAGTAGCATAAATACCTGGGCTTGATGACCAAGGATAACCACAAAGGCATTGGGAATGGGCTCAACACCAACCCATTCTCCATTCCTATACACTTGAAGCCCATATATTTCATCTTGGAGAAGAAAAGTGATGAGATTTGCATCACAATGTTTGGGCAGGCCCAAGGCCAAATTTGGGTTGGGACATGGTGGATAGTGATTGGCTGAAAATAATTGGGCCCCAGTAAGCCCATCTCCAAAATACCCAGGCCCAAGCCCAAGTCCTTCACATAAGATCTCCAATATTCTTGATGACAATTTGCCCACTTCAAGTGAATATTTTTCAACAACATTTCTTCAAAAAATGAATTGGAATTTGTTAAAAATGGGGTTTAATCATTAAAGAATTCATAAAACCATAAAATCTACAAAAACTTTTATCTTACGGTTTTGTTTCACGTAATTTTCTTTCTCATATAAGGGTACTATTTAATGTATTGATTAACGAATATTTGTTTCACAATATTGTGAAACATTTTTTATGTGTATATGTTGCTTCACTAACAGGTCAAAAATGTGCGCATTATGAACCAAGTATGGGGGTGTTTGGCATTGCTTATTTAAAACAACTTATGCATATTTGAAAAAGTGTTTATCAACTTATATGGCATGATAAAGAAGTTTCATAACACGTGCTTGGATTAGCTTCTTGTTATACTAAAACGTGATAAACAGATACGTTGTTTTTTAGTGTTGACAGTTTTTGCTTATTTGTGTAATATGACCAAAAAATGAGTAAGTTGTAATTTGGAATAATAAGGAGAAAAAAAAAAGGATTAAAGTTGTAGTTTGGAATAATAAGGAGAAAAAGAGAAGCAAATAAGTCAAAACGGTTTAACTTCTATAAAACTCCATTTTCGCTTTTCCAACCAGCTATAAGGAGATAAACACTTTAAATAAGCAATCTCAAACGCCCCCTATATGTGGAACAAACACATTGTGCAACAAATATATGGTAATTAACATTCTGAATTCTAGTCTTAGATGCAAAAAAATCATATGAAACAACACATAATGCGTAAGTTCTCAAAATTATCACGATTTTATAGGTTCTCAAAAGAAGACCCCCATGTTAGAAGTAATCAGTAATTTAATTATTCTTTTTTATAACGAAAACGATATACAAGCAAAGGAAAAACTTAAGTTACCGATATCTAGCGGGCTTTTCAGGCCACAAGTGGATGAAGTCGTTGATGGGATGACAGTGGTGTCGTAAATTATCTCGCCACAAATGAATCTCTTCGTTTTCATAGTCATAAGTGCTAGTGTACAACCGGCATTTTTTACTCGGATCTTCCGAGTAGACACTTGCTTTGTCCTCGTTTGGCATGTCGAAAAACTCCTTGACGACCCGCATTGTGTCGCTCACCAAATCGTCATCAATTCCATGGTTGATAACCTAGTCTCAAAATTTAAACAAACACTTGGTCATCATTTCAAGAAAATATTCAAGAAAACATTGTTTGCGTTTGTTTTGTAGTTCAAGCAGTTGAACATGTTCACGAAAAGCAAGAGATCTCGAGTTCACATCCAACCAGGGTGTGTTCCAACTTGTCAAATTTGGTTTCATGGGGTTTGAAAGAAAATAATAATGAAAAACCTGAAAGAATCCAAAATCTTGAAAAGCTTCAAGAATTTGTTGAACTGCATTTTGTCGACCCAAAGAAAGTGTTTTCTCGAGGTCGATCACAGGGAGGGTGTTGCAAATGGGGACCGTTGCATCTCCGGGTCTCGAATCGACCGGAAAAACGTAATTTTCCGGCAACGATTTGACGGTTGAAGACCAACTTGAGAGGAGTTTGTCCATGGATCTTGTGAATGATATTAACTATTTGTGTACAACAACTTGTTTATAGTAATAGTATTGTTAGAAACTATTCTTTATATTTTTATTTATTTATAATGTTAAAATTGAATAAGAAATTATTGTTAAAATGTAGGTAGACATATATTTTTATTTATTTAAATATATATGTCAGAAAACAAATAATTGAAAGTGAAGTTGCCCAGAAAGTTTACACAAGAGAACAAATTAAATACCATTCATTCATTGACTATATAACCCATTATAAGAAAAGACCAAATAAAATTAAAAATTATATTCATTTAAAAGATATACATATCGTTACATAAAATATTGTATATATAAATTCTACATATAACCATCGAGACTAAAAGTTTACATATGAAATTTCACAACAAAATACTGTAAAGGTAAAAAAAATTGAATATTCATAGTGAAAAACAATGTCAAGATAAAAAAAATCCAAACCTTCATAGAAAAACACTGTGAAGGTAAAAAAGAAATTAGAAGTTTCACACTAAAAATGCTATGAAGGTAACAAAAAGTTCGAATATTTACAGTGAAAAACACCGTGAACGTAACATTTACAGTGTTTTCACTATGAAAGTTCGATTTTTTTTACCTTCACAGCGTTTTGCTATGAAGTTTCATGTGTAAAGTTTTGGTAGTCTGGTCTCACGTGAACCCGACCCTAGTTGCACATCGGTCTCACAAAAACAACTTAGTCTTACATGAACCTGAGTCTAACTATATAACTATTCAAGTGAAAGGAACATATTTTCAACATCAACTATCTCCAACAAATTAATTCTTTAAAATGAATATCTAGAAGATTTTATTTTAGTTTTTTGCTACACCTATAGTAATTTGAGTTTTATATGAAGTGTCAACTTCTAAGCATCCTAACAAATTAATACATATAACATAATATATAAGATCAAAAATTCTAAAGGTGTTGTAATAAGTTTATAGGATATTTTTAGACATCTTAACATGTTTTTAAAGACACTTTTAATACAAAGTGTTGTATTACTTAATTTATAGGACACTTTTAAGAAAACGTTCTATAAACTCATCTTTTTAGGACATTTATTTAAATAGTGACTTATAAAATAGTTAATTCGACGTTTTCTTTTTGTATATAGAAATGTTTATAAAACTTGTTACGATGCTTAAAAACGTCTTGTAAACTTATTACAACGCTTTGAGATAAGACGTTTTATTTTTTGGTCTTGCAAATTAAGTCCTATGAAGTGATCTATTAGTCCTTTTTTATGTGTCTTATAAACTCGATTTTTTGTAGTTCTAATAGGTTATTCAAAACATTTCTCCAAAATGCATAAAATAGGAGAGGAAGTGTGAAATTCCATAAATTTGGAGAGCTCAGAAACATAATTAGCCAAAGAGAATTATTTTCTATTATATCACCACCAATAAGAAACTTTTGAATTAAATATTTATTAGAATAAACAATTTGTTGTTAAATGTATCAACCTTTTTAATAATATGATCAACACTTAATCTTTAAAATAGAAAAACTTTATTTCATAGATTTTGAATATTAATCCTCCATCTTAGAGAAATTGAAAATTTTGTTGAAAAATATTCTTAATTTATTATTTGATAGAGTAATTCATGTGAAAGGAGGTTTTTTATGTCTCTTTCATTAAACTTTCATCATCTTTTTTCTATACCCAAATAACGAAAGAGATGTCAAGAAAGTGTATCGGAAAAAAAATCGACACGACCTTTTTTTCTCATGAATTACTTGATCACATAAAGTGAAAATGGTTTTATAACGCATTTAATTTCTCACTGGACAATCTTCCGACAATAATAAGATTGTGCTCCATCTTGATCGATGTCATCGTCGTTACCAAGCATATATCAAGCACGTTTAAAACACTATCGAGCACCTATAGATGTGAATAGATCTAGAGAGACGGTGATAGTAAGGATGAGGCAAGACCATACAGTTACTTTATTTAGAGAGAGAAATCGTTCAAGAGAATCTAACTAGACAATTAAATTATTCGTATCAAACCAAACAAAAAAATCTGACTATATAAAATTTGAGCTTAGTTTCTAGATACCGGTAGCATTGAGTATAGTTTTGATATTTGAGACAAGATTAAGTAGATAACATTTATTTCGAAAGGATTTTTATACGCATTTGTCTTTCTTATTTTACATCAATAGCCGTAAACAACAAATAAAAACATTAAAAATGAGATGTATGTGTTACTGAAACCATTTCTTATATGACATATTCAACCCTTGATTTTGAACACTTCCAATGTAGGGTCACTCTCACCTTCATGTTCTTCGAATGCTTGAAGATAGTCTTTGTAACGAAAGGCTCGATATAGAGGGTGACAATTATCTTTCTCAACAAGCGCTTTTTCAGGTTCTATGACTGTGTCACTACAAGGGTTGGTGAAACTGGCAATAGTATACCTTGGTTCTTTTGAGTTTGTCACAACTCTGTGCTCTACACTATCGAGCTTTCCATTACTGATAACCTGAATTTAATTTAAAAATGAGTGTATTTATTCAAATTAATTATACATAAGATTACTAGTATGCTATGTTGACCACTTGATTCAAACATTGTGAACATATTTAAACAACAAAAGAATCAAAACACATAACAAACTACCAAACAAACTTTGACTGAGTTAGGGTTTATGTACCTTCAGTTGTTGACCAATGTTCACCACAAAAGCATTAGCATATGGTTCGACCCTGAACCATTGTCCATCTTTCAACACTTCAAACCCACACGTTTTTTCTTGATAGAGGATTGTCATGATATTACGATCACTATGTTTTGTTATTCCTAATGCCAAACTCGGGTCGGGGCATGGGGGGTAGTGGTTCAACGTTATCATTTGTTCGCCTGCCAACTCATCCCCAAAGTATCCAGGTTTGAGCTCAAGTCCTTCACCAATCATCTCTAGTATTCTTAAGGACAAATTCCTTACTTCAACTGAAAATTTTCCCATCACATCTCTTCATGAAGCAAAAAACTCATCAACAATCTATTTGGCAGAACATATATAGATGTGTGTGTGTGTGTGTGCGTATTTGCTACAACAAATTAGGCTTATATAAAGCCAAAAATGTCTAAGTCTGCAAATAAACTGATTTATAGGACTTAAGTTTATATGAACAAACGGTTGTACACCCTATGTAAAAAAATGTTACAACAAGTTTATAAAACGTTTTTTTTAACGTCTTAACAAGTTTTTTGGACACTTTTTAAATAAAGTGTCATATTAATTTTGTATATGACATCGTTTTAAAGTGCCTTACAAAAAAAGTGTTCTATAAAAAATTATGTTCATATGACATTTCTCATAAGTGTCATGTAAAAAAGTAACACTACGGTTTATTTTAGATTTTTTCTATAAATTTGTTCTAGAAAATTCTATATTGCAAAGCTTTTGCATACAATAGACAATTGTTTTGTTCTAAAATTTTAAATACTCTTAAGCAGACTATGAGGAGACCTATAAAATTTGACGTCTCATAATCCCGAATTTGTCGTAATGATTTATATACTTTTACCTGTAGTTAGAGGGGTTTTTGGGCCATGTATCAATGAATTGATCTAAAGGATGGCAAAAGTGTATTAGGACATCCCTCCAAAGGTGGATCCGCTCTCTAGCATACTTGAAACTGGACGTATACAGTCTGCAACTCTTGTGAGGATCAAGAGAGTATAGACTTGCTTTATCCTCATTCGGTATGTTAAAGAACTCTTCAACTATTCCCATTGTTTCATCGATCAAATCTTCACTGACTCCATGGTTGATAACCTGATTTCATATATGAATCAAATGTTTTCCGTATGGTTTCAAGAAATCTAAGATCTAGTAATGACATAACATCATTCATGTTATCATCATTATGCTTGTATATAAATGAACAAAACAATATAAAACGATCAAGCAAACCTGAAAGAACCCCAAGTTTTTGGAAGCTTGAAGAACTTGTCGAATGACATCATTCCTATCACTAGAAGCTGCTTTTTCCATATCGATTATCGGACAGTTTGTTAAGACGGGAACAATTTGATTCCCCGGTCTTGTATACTCAGGAAAGACATAATCTTGGGGTACAGATTTCACAGTATTGCACCAACTTGAAACCAACTTCTCCATGTGTGATGACTTGTGAGCTTGAAGATTACTTCACATGAGTGTGTATATATAGTAATTTTATTATCTATTTTGACCTTCATTTTTTTTGTTTTAGGTCATTGAGTACAATGGACATTTATGTCTATTTATAATTCATATTCTAACTACTTGATAACTCTTTTCCATTTTTGTAAAAGAATTAGAAAATATTGGTATAATTTATTTCATCCGCAATAAACCTTTTATATCATTGTTATTATTGAATGTTTAAATATTTGATTAATAATTTTCTTCAAAAAAAATTTGATTAATAATTATATAATTTAATTTGGTCTATGATAAATCATATAAAATAATCAATTGAGATATTTATGAAAATGATCATTTTTCATTCATTAAAATCACACATTAAATTAGGTAACAATTAAAATATAAATAAAACTAGAAATTTATTAGACTAGATGAACGATTATAATCGCGATAAAGGTGTGAGTATGTGTAATCCATATGTGTGAGGTCTCCGGTTCAAACCATGGACACTGCACCTTTACCAATAAGATGCATGTGAAGATTTACTTCCTCCATTATAACCGTGAGACCGGTGCAATGAGGGCGTCCCAGAGGGTGGCGTATACCCCCGGTCTCTATAATTCATACAAATGACTAGAAGTTATGAAATTCAATGTGACCTCATCATTTGAGATAATTAATATTTATTTTTTGAAATAAAATAAAAGGATAGTTTAGTAAAAAAGAAGTTAACAAATCATTAGAACTTTTAATTAAATTTATATTTTCATTATTCTAGGAGACCATTTAGGCCTATTATTTTAGGAGACTCAATTACAAAGACTTACAAAATATCTAGTATTTTTTTATTTTATTTTTAGTTAAAATTACCAAATTTATTAATCTCTTAATATAACAATTTTGATTTAATATGATCTATGGTTAAGAATCAATTAATTATTCGATTAATATGTAAGCCATACACGCATTTCCCTATATAGAAATTTATTTTTTATAGATCAATATATATGTTGATCTAAATTAAGGGGTTGGTTGTTTACCTCTTAACAGTTTCATTAAGACACAGTCTCTGAATCGTTAAGAGGTAAATCTTAATTGTTTGGCAAAAAATTTGACTGCCTCTTAATGGTTCCATAACCCTCTGAATGATTTTGTATCCTTGACGCCTCTTAACCATTCAGAGTCCTGATTTCATTCTCAACAATTATCAAACCACCATATTTCATTTTGCACCATATCGTAAGAGCCTCTTAATCATTCTGATCACTTAACCATCTGACTTCAAACCAGAACATGTTCTATAAACTTTTTGCAAAGCTTCTACTTAGTTAGGACATTCAATATTTTTTGGTCTTGTAAATTATCGTAAAGAAAAGAAAAGGTCTATTATGACACTTAAGACATTTTTTGTGTCATGTAAAGCTGATAATCTTATAAAGATAATAATAATATTTTTTCACTATAAATAGAATCACCATTTCATTAAGGTATCAAACAATAGATTGCATACCATACAAAAAATATCAGATTATTTAAATCAGACAAGCCAACTCAAATGTTCTTTTTTTTTAACGACAAGCTAACACACACGTTTCCCGGCAACTCACATGTTCTTAACCGATCATAAAAGGAGACCGAAAGGTTAAAACAATTGGTAAGGTCAAATTCTTAAAACTGCTTAAATACGTCTTTTGTCTTTTCTAGTACATTACATATCATAAATCCATAGAAATAAAATTTTTTTGAATATAAGATTCAATACTAAAAGCCAAAGCCACTTCTTATCAAACATTTTTAATCCTTAATCTTAAACACTTCGAGGGTAGCTTCACCCTCGCCTCGGTGTTGTTCAAATGCATGATGGAAGTCGTCGTAACTAAAGGCTCGAAAAATAGGACGACAATTATCTTTCTCAAGGACCTCCTTTGCAGGTTCAATGATAGCATCATTACGAGGGTTGATGAAGCTGGCAATGGTGTACCTTGGCTCTTTCGAGTTTGTCACAGCTCTATGCTCTGCACTTTCAAACTTTCCGTTACTGATAACCTGAAATTATTTCAAAACCGGTGTATCTGTTTAAATGGGGCAATCTTATGTAAGGTTACTAATAAGTGGAACACTTGCTTCCAAATAATTTAAATAGTTTTAAACAATGAAATATTATAAACAAAACTAATCACTACAACATAATCGAGTTTATTTGACGTCAAAAATATCCAAGTGTCCTAATAGACCATCTAATAGGGATTAAGTTTATAGGACCAAACTATAGTCTGTATATAAATCGTACCATTGAGTTTATCATGATGTTTTAACAAGTTTTTTATGACATTTTAAAAAGAAGTGTTGTCTTAACATTTTCACAACACACTTTTGAGAAGCATTATATAATGATATCTTTTTATAGGATGCTTGTTTTGATAAGACATTTTCTTCTTCAAATAATGTAATAAAAAGATAACATAAGACTTGATTTTAAAAGTGTCCTAAAAACTTGTTAAGATGTCAAAAAAATGTCCTATAAATTCATCACAACGTTTTTACATAACACACACTATTGTTTGGTCCTATAAAATTAAATCTTATGAAGTAGTCTATTATGATTCCTTTTTTTTTGCCATTATATGATATTTTTGGTATCATATAAAATCAATTTGTTATAGTAAAAATCAACCAACTCTGACGGAGTTAGATTCATGTACCTTGAGTTGTTGACCAAGGTTAACCACAAAAGCATTAGGAAATGGTTCAACCCCAAACCATTGTCCATCCTTCAATACTTGAAGGCCACACATATTTTCTTGATAAAGGACCGTTATGATATTAGGGTCACGATGCTTTGATATTCCCATGGCCAAACTTGGTTCAGGGCATGGTGGGTAGTGGTTCAACGTTAACATCTGAATGCCCGTCAATTCATCGCCAAAGAATCCAGGCTTGAGCTCGAGTCCTTCACGAATCATTTCTAGTATTTTTAACGACAGATTCCTGACTTCAACTGTATATTTCCCTACAACATCTCTTCATAAAGGAAAAAAGAAAAGACATCAACCATTTATTCGGATCAAATATATACATATATTTATATATTTTTACCTGTATTTGGATGGCTTTTGAGGCCAAGAGTCAACCCATTGTTCTAAAGGATGGCAAGGGTGTTTCAAGGAGTCCCTCCAAAGGTGGATCGGCTCTCTAGCATAGTCGAAACTGGATGTATACAATCTACAACTCTTGTGAGTATCGAGCGAGTATAGACTTGCCTTATCCTCATTCGGCATGTTAAAGAACTCCTTGATGATTCCCATTGTCTCGTTGATCAAATCCTCACAAACCCCATGGTTGATAACCTAATTCAAACGAATCAAAACTTATGTTTTTCATATGGTTTCAAGGAATCATGTAGTCATGCACGCACGTAACAACATGCGTGTTACCATCACTATGCGTGTACATAAATGAACAAATCAATATAAAACAATCAACCAAACCTGAAAGAAACCAGAGTCTTGGCAAGCTTGAAGAATTTGTTGAATGATATCATTTCGACTACCAGAAACTGCCTTTCCAAGATCGATCACGGGACAATTTTTGAAAACGGGAACAATTTGATCCCCGGGTCTTGCATCTTCAGGAAAAACGTAGTTTTGAGGTAAAGATTTCAAACCATTACACCAACTTGAAAGCAAATTCTCCATAGCTGATGACTTGTGAGCTCAAAGAACACATCCTATACATGTATATAGTGCTTTATTATTTATTTTGAACTTTAGCTTCTTCATTTTTGGTGATTAAAATCTAAAATTTAAATCAGTGCATTAGATAAAGAGGCATATATGTTTATCTATAATCAATATGTAATCCAATTTCATAAATCTTTTTCCATATATAAAATAATAAAAATCTAAAAAGATTTTTTATAATGATATTTGATCCATAAATAAAACTTTTATATTTATCATAAAATGTTTAAATATTTTATAATTTATTATATATTTCAAGTAAAAATGTTGTATTACCTAATATTATTTATATATATATATATAGAGAGAGAGAGAGAAAGAGAGAGAGGTGTGTATGGTATATTTAGAAGAGAATAATAGTTAAATTAAAAAATGGTTAAATCACATGAATTTTATATTAACGATTAATAAAGGGGTGAACGGACAACTTAGCCCATGACCTAAGACCATCCGCGGCCGGCCGTGACGGGAGACGTCAAGGGGGGCGGTACCAACCGACCCCACCCCACCCCACCCCACCCCCNTAAATTGGTATGTGTGTGGTTAAATTGGTAAGGATTCGTAAGGTTTTGGTAAGATTGTGGAAAATTAGTGTGGCGACTCTTGCCATTGGCAAGACCATCTACCATTGTGGATGGTCTAAGGTCGCGGCTAGAGTCATATAAGTCACGTGTGATTTTATACGTGATTTTAGTATAAATTCACATATGATTCAATCGTTTTCTCATTTTTTTATATTAAAGGGATGTATTGTCTTTTTCACATTTTGATTTATTTATAGTGAGTATCTTTCATTAATCCACAAGATTTTATGAGGATATAACCCCAATGGGGCAGCTTACTGGTTAAGGCTTGTGGAAGGTGTAACAACCAACTCAAGTTCGAATCCGGATGTGAGCAACCAGGGGCCACTGAGTATTAATCCCAGGGGAGNGCCCAGGTGAACCTTATCAAAAAAAAAGTTCGAATGGTTGCTTGATGTCACAAAGGAGTACACGGTCAAAAGAATGAGGGAGGTCCAAGAAAGGCACGAGACATATACGAGCAGGGACACACAGGCAACAAGGTGGTCTAAGATTGTCCCGAAGAAGGCATGTATTTTCATGTGGAAGGTTTGATTGGGCCGCATTCTGTGCCCTGCAAACTTGGACAAACTAGGAATAGATCTAAATTCCGTGTTATGTCCAAGATGCCGGGATGTAATTGAATCGGTCGATCACGCTTTAGTCGCATGTCTAGAGGTCAAAGTTTTTTGGAGTCGGGTAGGTAATTTGTAGAGAAAGGGACTACACGGGGTGGACACGATTCAAGATGTGCTCCAAGAGTTGGGTACTTATGTACCTTATTTGGACCCAACTGAAGTTGATGGTATTTAAGGCAAAAAAAAGGGAAGCTGTCAGACAAGTTCTTCGAGATGCAAAGAAAGGCTTACAAATGGATCTCGAGGAAGGAAAAGAGAGGTTGAAGGGATGAAGAATGGCTCACCGACCTAATAGAAGTGTAAGACGTAGGCGGTAGATCGATCGACTCCCGTTCGTTTTGATCAATAAGGTGAAACATCAATGTTCGTTAGGATCCTATAAGGGGCTGTTGTAGAAATTTTTGGCCGTTGTCCGTTTTTTATTCTCGGCTGCAGGTGTCGGGGATTTATCTCTCGTAATCTTCCTTTCCTGCTGCTAAAGTTTTGATTGTTTGGTTTGATCGCTTTTGTTTTGATCTATCTTTTGTGGTGTAAAGTAGTATTGATAACTCTTGTACCTCCTTGGTATGGTTTTGATTTTAATAATATCTCCTTGCCGTTAAAAAAATGAATAAATAATTTGGCCAAACAATGCCTTAGTGGAATTTTACCAAAAAAAAAATTTACATTGCAACAATATATTACAAAATATTAATATAAAAAATTAAACTAATTTATATACACAAAATGTAACACCCCGTTTTCTGTTTTTGTGTAATTAACGGATTTTGTTTAGTTGAAATGTGTTTATTTTTGTAATTTAAGGAGGCTAGGGGACCTTTATGCCATTTCTGTAAGATGGGGGAGCCTAGTAGCATGTATTTAAGGGAGAAAAATCCTCCAATTCTCCTCTTTTGGGCTGGACGTTTCAGAGAGCGAGAAAGAGTGAGAAAGAAGCGATTCCTAGGAGAAGAAAAGGAGAAGAAGACGAAATGGTTGTTCTAAATCAAACATTGGAGGCAATTGCAGGTGAATTTCATAAAAGGTATGGCTTCTAATCCCCTGGTAGACATTTATGTTGTGTTAAGTTTTGGGGTTAGGGTTGAATGTGGGAATTAGTGATCAATTGATCACCTTGTGGAATGATATGAATGAATTGATGTTTCTAACCAATGTAGTTTAGTTGTGGGATGAGTATAATCTTGATTTTGAAGTAGTTTGGTCGATTTTGGTTTATGGGGTTGAAAACCCCGGATTTTGGTCACAACCCACGGAGGGTTTTCGTGCAGGGGGTAACGGCGGGTTACCCGCGGGTAGGGACCCGCCAACAACCCGCCGTTTGTACTGTTGGAATTTTTGACTTTCTCCGTTCAGGTTCGTTTGGGGTTCTCTTGTATATACTCCCCTAAGGGATGTTAGATTATGGTATTTCGTGAAGTTTGGTGGTAATTGGACTAGTGTAGCTATGTCGTTTCAGGTTAAGAGTCGGGGTAGAGTTAGAAACCCATTTTTGGGTCGGATTATGATATGTGTACACATGTGGATGTTTATAGGTGTTACGAGGTGATTCTTATACTTGTGAAGTGTTTGACATACTAGCGGTTTGGTCAGGTGAGTACTCTATCTACTATTTATGATTATGTGTATATGGTTACTTGGCATGTGTGGTTATGTGTATGTTGGCATGTATATGGTTATGATAGTACCTATGGTGGTAGAGATATCCCTAGGGAAGATTTGGTTATGATAGTACCTATGGTAGTAGAGATACCCTAGGGAAGATATGTAAAGGCAGAGGCCTGGTACCAGCTTTCCTTGATGGTATTGAGCCATAAGGAAGGGGGATGAAGTTTGCATGTATATGATTACTATGTGTTTGTGATTATCTTGGCATGATGGTAAGTAGTTTAGATGTGTGCTCAGTAAGTTTTATGCTTACCCCTTTGTTGTTTACTCCTTTAGTGGCAGGTACTTCTCGAAAGGGAAATGAAAAGGATTCCGTGTGAGACTCCGGCGGTTCAGCAGTTCAGTCAAAGCTTGAGGATGTTTGGAAAGACGATGTCTTGAAATGACCAAACTATTTTCTTGTTAATGACATCCGATAAAATTGGTGTGGGTTTCGCTTAAATGTTTTGCTTGATTACCTCGTATGAAACTTTGTTAGACTTCCTTTTGACTTTACTTATTGGTTTGAATTGAATGGTTTTATGGACAAACTTCCGCAATTAAAGTTTGTTTTACTAAAATGGGATGTTCAAAGTTACTTTTCCGTAAGTTTGGATTTTTATAAAATGGGTGCTACAATAAATGTCCAAAATATCCAATCAGGGGAACATACATGTTTTTTGCCGAGAAAGGACTATACATTTGATTTTGTTAAAAAAAATGGAAGAGTAATCGGTTGTACAAGTTACCGGTTACTCTTCCCTTTTTTTGACAAAATCAAATGTATAGTCATTTCTCGGCAAAAAAAAATGTACATTCCCATAATTAAATTTTTTAGACATTTATGTTACCTTTTTCGGCAATTTGCCCTATTCTAAAATAAGTATCCACTTTTAAAAAAACTAATAAATAACTATTACCTCTTTCTAATTGTGATAGAAAAACTGTTT